>CM076578.1:1053195832-1053338064 GCA_034641835.2 Pinus albicaulis
AAAACACACAAAAGGTGCGCATTGCAACTTTACATTTAGAACAAAATACATTTGTATGGTATCGATGGCTTTGCTCCCGTAAAAAAATTGTCACTTGGTCAATTTTACGGAGGAAATGATAGCACATTATGAGGATACAAAGAGCAACACCTTCTTTAGCCAATTGATAAATCTCAAACAAAAGGGTTTAGTGGGGCGGCACATTGAGGACTTCCAAAAATTGAGTATAAGGGTAACTGATATTTCAGAGGACCACAGGATTGATCTCTTCTTAGGCAGTTTAAAGGATAACATTCAACATGAAGTTCGTGTTCTGGAACCTGATTCATTAGAGAAGGCATTCAGGTGGGCAAGAAAAGTTGAATGTAAAATTATGGCAACAAGGAAGTCTACTACTCAATTCTATAAAGAAGGAAGTGTGGCTACATCTAGATTTCCACAACCTACAAGGTTGACACCACAACAATTGGAAGAAAAAAGAGCAAAAGGGCTTTGCTACGGTTGTGATAGCAAATACACTAAAGGTCATAAGTGTGCTGAGAAGAAATTATTTTACATAGATTGTGAAGAAGAAGAAGAAAATGAACAAGAAGAGGATATACACCAGGAACCACCCCGAGAAGAGGAAGAAATGAATCCGACCATATCGTGTAATGCACTGGCAGGAATTACCACTCCTCAAACTCTCAAGATAGAAGGACATATAAAGAAGAAAAGGGTAATAGTGTTGATTGATTCAGGTAGCACCCATAATTTTATTCATTATAAGGTAGCCAAGGAATTAAATTGTTTCCTATACCCAGCACCCGAATGTCAAGTGATGGTTGCAAATGGAGGAACTATAAATTGCTCTGGAAAATGCCATAATATCAAGCTAACCATGGGGGAATATGTATTGACTAGTCCAATGCTTTCCATTCCTATGGGAGGTGCTGATGTTGTACTAGGAGTACAATGGTTACAATCTTTGGGGACGGTAGCTTTTAATTTTTCAAGAACTTTTCTTGAAATTTTTTTCAGAAGGAAAGGAAGTCGAATTACGGGGTATTGAAGGGAAGACAGGAAGGATAATAAGCTCTAATTTCATGAAAAAGCTTCTAAAGAAATAACAACGAGGCGTAATTGCACAATTATGCTCACTAGAAGTTCCGACATCAAAATCATCTATTTCTGCAGATCTCCAACAAGTCTTGGACAATCATTCCAAGTTGTTTGAAACTCCCAAAAGACTCCCACCTATTCGTGATCATGATCATGCTATTCATTTGATTCCAGGAAGTGTTCCTCCAAACATCAGGCCTTATAGATATCCTTATGTCCAAAAGAGCGAAATTGAACGTATGATTGCAGAAATGTTAGAAGCGGGTATAATTCAGCCTAGTGGACAAAGATGTATGGACACTCATTCAAAAGTTGCAGCAAGATCCTAGTACATCTGATACATTTAGTTGGAAAAATGATTCCTTATGGTACAAAGATCGTTTATATCTTTGTAAGAATTTCCATCTAAAACAAAATATTCTTCTGGAATTGCACACTTCTCCTTTAGGAGGACACTCGGGATTTTTAAAAACTTACCACGGGGTGAAGAAATAATTGTTTTAGGATGGCCTTAAAACTGATACTCAAAAGTTTGTGGCGGAATGTTTGGTTTTCCAGCAGAATAAAGTGGAAACAATTAAGACCCCAGGACTTCTACACCCTTTATCCATTCCAAGTCAACGTTGGGAGGAGATTTCAATGGATTTTATCACAGGTTTACCTAAGTCCGAAGGAAAGAGTGTCATCATGGTGGTAGTTGATAGACTTACCAAGTATGCACACTTTTGTGCATTATCTCATCATTTAAAGCAAGTACAGTTGCTACTACATTTATGGACACAATTCAAAAGCTACATGGAAACCCAAAGGTTATTGTGAGCGATAGAGATCCCATTTTTACTGGAAATTTTTGGACGGAGTTATTTTCTTGTTTGGGTACTCAATTAGCTCATAGCTCATCTTATCATCCTCAATCCATGGTCAAACTGAGATAGTAAATAAATGTTTGGAAGGATATCTTCGTTGTTTTGTATCTGATAAACAAACACAATGGGTCAAGTGGTTACCTCTCTTTGAATGGTGGTATAACACTTCCTTCCATACTGCAGCAAAAATGACCCCATTTATGGCACTTTATGGATATCATCCACCATCCATCACATCATCTTTAAGGGAAAATTCGAAGGTTCAAGCGGTGGAAGATCACATCGAGCATCAGCAAGAAGTTCTCCAACTCTTAAAGGATAACCTGAATTTGGCACAAAATCGAATGAAACAACAGTCAGATCAACATCGCAGCGAGAGAAGTTTTGATGTAGGAGATTGGGTATTTTTACGGCTACAACCATATAAACAAATGTCCCTCAAACAAGCTAAGAAGGATAATAAATTATCGCCAAAGTACTATGGTCCTTACAAGGTGTTGCAAAAGATTGGTACTATGGCATACAAATTGGAGCTTCCTGCTTCTTCGCGAGTACATCCAGTTTTTCATGTTTCATGCTTAAAGAAGGTTATAGGTGAAAATATTCCAGTTCAAACAGTATTGCCAGAACTTGATGGGGAAGGGAAAATCATATTGGAACCTGAAGCAGTCATGGAAAAAAGAACTCGACAACTACGGAATCGATCGATTTCAGAGTATCTCATCAAGTGGAAGAACTTACCCACTGAAGATTCTACATGGGAGGATGAGAATTTTATACAGAAGCACCCGGAGCTACTCAAGTGTTGAGGACAACACTTTTTGAAGGAGAGGGGCATGTTAGGTCCCTATATCACTAGTATAGCCCCTTATTATTGTTAGTGTAAACCCCTTATTGTTATTATTGTACCCTTGTAACCCCCATTTTGTTATTATTGTGCCCTTAAATTATTATTGTTAGGTCGGCTAGGATTACATTGTGGCCCACTAGGATTACATTATAGCCCCATGGACTCCTATATATAGAAAGGAGGTTTTGTGAATTGTATCATCCAAGAATTGTTCATTTATGTAATGTATTGGAGGTTGCCCCCTCGAAGTGGCTCATTTCTAAGGCGTTTATATCTCTTTTCTTCTCTTTTTGGGTTGGTTACACAACGGATATCTTGCAGAGCAAACAATTGTAGTTATCATTCGTGCTCCAATATATTAATATAATTTTTACATTGAACTGAAGAAAGGGAAACAAGCAAATGCTAGCCATCATACAATGCTTTGACATAAGAGTTTTGAGTGAAATACTTGAAAAAAGAACTCATCGACTGATATTTATAATCATTTGAGTTATTCAAGTTAAACACAATGTCAAGAATCAAGATTCAACACCCTCTATTATCTTCATCACCCAGTACAAGATTTAAATTTTTCCCAAAGAAACGCTTATTAAATTGGCAGCCATTATTTCTCCCTGCTTTAAAAACCCTACATTTAAATGAAAACAAGCATTGCATTTCAACTAAAAAAATATGTTAGTGTTCAAGTGTACATGTGTGCATCACTTGTGTAGGGTATTCCTTTTGCACTTTCACATTATCCAAGAATCTGTGCAGTATAGTTCATATTTTTTGTGATTTAGATTATCTTGAAAAAGGAAAGGTAAATTATTTCCCATGGAAAAAGAAGTTTTTCCCTTTTTACTACTGGAAATGATACAAAAAAGTTCCATTTATACCCGAAACTCCTATGAAACAGGAACCAAATAAAGGCCATGTCCTCAATGGACATCATTTGGCTTTGAAAATGGCCATTGCACAGTGTTGTTTCTTATATTACGGCACGATAGTTTCTTAGGTCATTTCTTGTTTCTTGAGATGAAAAAAAACCAAAGAAATCGTGAAGATCCTTTTAAGAAATAAATGACCATTTCTCAATCATATCTCAACTATTTTTTATTTTATTCAGTGGTTGCTTACTTTGAGAGAAATTTGACACTTTTATAAGGAATATAACATAAAAACACATGGGAAGGAATTGATGATGTAGATGACCTTTAGTTGTTGTCAATTAATAATTGATAATACACGATGCATGTTCTGTACTACAAACTAGATTCCTTCCTGGAGTTAGGACACAGAGTATTGAATCAAAGTTGTAGTTTCTAACTTCTTGTATTAGTTCATCAATCTTGAAATTCGGACATTGCATGTCTTCATTGCTTCATGTTTGAATAATTTGCATCATATCGTACAATAGGAAATTAGGAATTATGATTATTATTACTTTATGGATCTGTTAAGTTACTTTTACGTTTGCATGGTTTAGTGTGAAATTATTCTAGTCCCCAAACACATATAATCAAGGAATTATAACGTGATTTCAAACATTAAATATCAACAAAATCGTTTAAAGGATATTGAAAGGAAAAAGGTGATGGACGATAGAAAGTGCCTTACTTAAATTCTCTAAGGATTTTTCAATAGTTGCTCCAAAAGCTTCACTTCAAGGCCCTTCAAGATCGTCTCCAACAATGCTATACCATCGGCTTCAACAATGTTGCTCCAAAAATGTCCTCAAGGTCTTCACAACAAGTTTACTAGAAGTTGCTCCAACAATATATTCAATAAGGTCTTCATTGTCAACTCGTCTCTTGTTTGGGTGCCTTAATGTGAAATGACATGTTTCCAGGACTGAATTCAATGCAAGGCTTATTTGAAACTCTAACTTTGTCGTCCGGTGTCTTATTAGAAATTATTTCAGTTTTCATTTTGTGTTTTTAAGTTAGATATTGTTTTCAAGTTTTTACATTTATAATTTTATTGCAATGTGGCAGACTGATGAGAGCAATGCAGGAACAACCCAGAGACGGGATGATCGCGGAAAGAGGCCAGCGGAAGAACATGTAAAGTGCCAGCATTGCTCTATCTTCAGGTATTTTAGTTATTTACATAATTGAAATAATATTAATTTTGTTCAAATATGCAGACACCTAGCCATGGTACACTTGATGATTCCCTCTTTGAGGAAGAGCTTTCTTCATCCCTATCTCAAGTGTTCTTATTGTGAGAAAAGGCACGAGATGCAAGGTCAGAATTTAATACTTTGATAGACGCGCCTCAAACACCTAAAACAGAAGAGAGGATAAAACAACTTATGAGAAAGCTAGAAACATATCAGGTAATAATAAAAAGTCAAAGGATATTTTTTTTGTTCTGCATGAGATGAATTGTGATAGTTTGATTTTTAATTTTTACATTGACTAAACTAACAAAAAGTTCTTTTGTATGTAGCATTTTCTGGCACTTGCTGAAACCGGTGTTGGTGGTAGTGGGACACAAGGGCAAGAGATTGCCCAACAACCCTCTTGTACACCTTCTACTCCTTTAGGTGCCAGGCAAGAAACACACCCTGCCCAAGCAGACACCCAGCCAACCGCTGAACGTGTTGGCAATGATGAGGCTGATATGGCCAACTACATTAATGTACTGTTTTACTACATAAAATATATTCAAAACAACATTTTTCCTCTTTTAAAGTTTTTTTTTTTTTTTTTTTTTTTAAATTGAACTCTCCGTCGCAATTCCGACGTCCTGTAAGCGTCGGAATTGTGACAGTATACAGACGTCGGAAGTGCGACGTTACAAACGTCGGACCATATTTCGTCGTAATTGTGACAGTTTACAGACGTCAGAAGAGAGACGTCCAAAACGTCGGACCACATTTCGTCATAATTGCGACAGTTTACAGACGTCGGAAGAGCGACGTCCAAAACGTCGGACCACATTTCGTCATAATTGCGACAGTTTACAGGCGTCGGAAGAGCGACATCCAAAACGTCAGACCACATTTCGTCGCAATTGTGACTGTTTACAAACGTCGGAAGAGCGACGTTTAAAACGTCGGACCACATGTCGTCAGAAGTGCGACATGTTATAGAGGTCGGAAATGCGACGGATTAGGAGACGTCGGAAGAGTGACGCTTGTTTGGAAGCGATGGAAAAGTGTCGATACTGCGACGGTACCGTAAACCACGGTTTGCCCGCCCTCTAACTGTCGCTCCTGCGACGAAAATGTGTCGGAATAGCGACGATTTGGCCGTCAGAATTTCCGCCAAATGTTCTAGTGTAGGATCGTCCAGAGTTGTTTTGCTGGGGTTGATTGGGAGAGAGGAACTAGACATACTTCGGGCAAGATCAAGAGCACCCCAGATCCATTCCCTTCTTGCGAATTGGCTTCGTTAAAATGCAGAGTCCAGATCTTGTCCTCACCTTTATTCACGGGTTCCTTCTATTTTAGAGGGAGGAATTTAGCTTCTTGCAGGAAATTTTCATCCTCTTCGAACATGAGATAAGAAAATTCACCCTCCTTACCATATACTAGGGAGTTCATCAAGCCATTAGCTTTGGTGACCATTTTCACGAACCTGGATTCACGGTATATCCTACTTTCCTCCCCACCAAACACTTGAATAGTTGCGTAGGTGAGGTCCAACTTAATTGACCCACCAATCTTTGAACCCCAAGATCTAGACAACAAAATTTCGAATTGAGCCGGGATATCGGCTACTACGATATCCATTACCACGCTTTTAGCTGGGATCTGGGCTAAATTTACTACCAGGTCTTTTATCATGCCCAGTCACTTTAACCTCTTGGAATAAAAAGAATATATATCTTTATAGGGTATGGTAATATATGACCCTAAATTTTCCATGACAAACAACGACAATAGATTATGTGAAGCCGCATAATCTAGCATGCAGTTGTGTAATAACAGGTCATGAATAACTAGAGACACATAGAATGGGGGAGCGGCTGAGTCTAACTCTTATACATGAGGTCCAAAGACTACCATGGGTCTTTCCTCTTGGAGATTGAGGCTGTCAGGGAGGGGGCCTACGCCATGGGGGAGCATGAGCTGAGATACTTGAGCTTTATACGAAGGCTGCTTTAGGAATTCGATTAGGGGAACTGGGATCTTGAACTTTTCTACCACTTTCTGAAGGTTAAATGTAGTGGGGTTCTTTTCTACAGTGACTTCTTTAGGTTGCTCTTTAGGACGATAAGTAGGTTTGAGGTTACAGTAGAGGCCTTGTGGTTTGCAGGAGGATCAGAACCAGGCCTTGTGGAGGAAGACGTTGTGGCCTTATTATGTACAGACTCTTCCAAAGGATTTTTCCCCTTACTGGTAGAACTAGAAGGGGTTTGTTCTTTTGGTGTTGACTCTTCGTCTTGTTCTTGCACTTGAGTTATCTTTCTAGAGGACATGAGGTCATAATTCTTATGGAGTTGAGCTTGCATGAAGTCCATAAATTGCTTGTAGTAATTATCAATATCCCGATTCTCTAGGGAAACTTCTTTCTCTTCTAACTCTTCTTGTAGGGTAAGCTCCCCTTCTTTATCTTCTGAATAAGCAAGGAATTTATCATCTTGACCATCTGTGGCTTCCTTAGCTTGTCCTTCTACTTCCCCTTCTAAGTAAAGAGGAGTTTGGATGTGATCTTGTTGCTCCTTCCTTTCCCGTTGTAACAATTGTAAAGGTGGCTTTCGATATTAGGGATTAAACCCTCGATTAGGGACTATCTAGTTGGGACGAGGAGAGGAATTCTTAGCTTCCAATTCAAGCTTCACCAGCTAGTTAGAGAGGTTGTTATTGATCAACTTATTCATCTCTTCAATCTTATAATCCGATGATTCCCTTTCTTGATTAGAGGTAGAAGCTTCATCCCTACCCCTTGTCCTAGCCTCAAGCTCTGTACTTCCTTTGAATTTTCCTGTAGAATAAAAGTTTGCTTCTACCTCTAGTGCATTAGTTTGGATCTAATCTAGGGATGTAGACTTTCTTTCTCTCAAAGTGAATCCAAAATTAGGCTCGAATTCTCCTGCAAAAACCACTTTGGTTGTTGCATGAGGAGGCTTGATTTTAGCAGGTAGATTATTATAAAGATTATTGAACCTTTTTATAAATTCTGTTACATGTTTATTGTGTTTCTTCTTTAAGGCATTGAACTATGTCAGGATGTAACCGTGGTCCCTCTTTTCTCCCCATTTCTGAGTGAATAAATTCTCCATTTCCTCCCATGTGGTGGCTATGTTATTAACAAGAGATTTCAACCACTTATGAGCTTCTCCATCCAAGGATTGGATGAAAAGCCCCAGCACCACATCCAAGTGTTCCACATTGAAATTTTAAACAAAAGCGCAAAAGTCCTCAATATGCTTCTGAGCAGAAGTATTGTCTTCCCCGGTGAACCAAAGCAAGAGCTTTAGATAGTCTTGAGGAAAGGCCAATGGGGCATATTTGTTAAGGAGGAAGCTAGGTACAGCCATGAGGGGTGGTGGTGGCAGATTCTAAGGATGATTTGGGTGGGGTAAAATAGGTATATGCTGAGAGGAGGTTTGGATATTTACTTGAAACGAGTTCTGGAGTATGGTAACGTCTTTGACTTCCTCGGCCTCTGGAGTGGGACACAAGGGAGGAAAAGAGATATATACGGATTCAGCTTCATATTTTATGTTAGAAATGGCTAAAGCAGAGGTCTCTGGGGGATATTCAAGTACAAGAGTGGTGGATCCAGGGCCATAGAATTTGACTTTCTGAGATGAAGACACAAAATATTCTAATGAGAATGAGGGTAAGTCAACTTGGATGGGTTGATTTTCTTTCCAGATTCTCTTGAATATAATATTTTCAGGATCAGATATAGAAGGGGTCCTCAACTGAGAGGTATCTGACCTAAGATGAGGCCTAGTGTAAGCCATGATTGCAACTGATTTAGGATTAGCTAATAGTGGAGTCGCCAAGGTGAGGGGTGTGCAACTCTCAACCCTTCGTGCTCACCTGATTGAAGGGTGAAGGTAATGTCGTATCCCAGGGAAAAAAATTTCAAATTCGATCCCCGACAATGACACCAAAAAGATGTTGTCGCTCCTAGAGACAGTCTTGAGTTGTAGGAGACTAGTGCCTAGGACATCTTAAAATCGGGAGGTCATATGGGTTTTCTCCATGCTCTTTGAGGGGGACCTCCCAAATATAAACTTGGTGAAATTATTTGATAAGTGGTTCTAGATAAAAATGGGAGTAGAGTAATAACTGATAACTCTGATTGTGAGAAAAGGGATAACTAAGAATGGGCTGATGGCTGCAATGAAGCTTAATTTGCTGCAATAGGGCCGAATGTGGAACCAACAAACATATATTTATAGGTAATGAGGATGGATGCCAAGAAGAACGAGGATGGTAAATCGAAGTGGGGTACGCCTACTAGGATATAAGAACCTACCCTTTAGGTACTTAAAGAAGAGAATGATCAGAATGAGAATTATGAGACGGGAATCATGTACCAAGCATAATTAAGGTAGCCGATAGACCATTCTATGAGTATCATGCAAGATAAATTCATTAATTAGCCATTAGCAACCCGAATTCCAAACACATGATAACTGGAAAGAAAGTATGACGAAACTGAATAAGGATATTAAACCAACACACAGAAGAAGCATACATACTGCTCAAAAGCCCAGTAGGAATCCATTTTGCAACAAGTCATCATTATATTATATTATCAAAAAAAAACTCTTCCAGATATACATTTAAATCTTATCCCAAACATTAGAAAATGTGCTACACAAACTATGCACTCAGAACTTCCAGAGAAATCAGAACCCTTTCTTCATCTTCGAGTTGGATTTTTATAGTTTTTACATTGGGCACCTAGGCCAGATATCAGGCAAGGGGATGGAAGCCAAATTCAGAATTATTTCTAGGGCTTTGTACTAGGATCTTGAGGGTAAGGGATGAGAGGCTGAATGATGGAAAACCAATATAAGTTGATCTTTATCCATATATAGGGCTAAGGTGAGCCTGGTATGATGCTTGTCTATGAACTGAGACAACTCAGCTCTCAATTTCTCCCTTACGGATTTGTTCCTAGCCTCGATCTATTCCCTTATTGCTTCTTTGCCTAACGTGATAGCCTGTGAAAGCTCTAAAGGTGCCGAAGAAGAGGAAAAATCATATGAGAGCTGGAAGCCTGATCTGTCTTTGTCCTATCCCATGAGTAGTGAGGCCTAATCTTTAGGAATCTCAGTTTCTAGCTCCTCAGGGCCTTTAGTCCTCTGCCTCTTACTAGGGTGCCCTTCCTCTTCCTCCTCCGTGAACCCTTGGTTAGCTTGGATATTTTCCTATTCCAGCACTTCTGCGTCACCAATTACATTGTATCCTTTTCCTTCGATGGTTGGGGATTCGACCTCCATCTCTGTATCCATAGGCCACGAATCACAATTAGCTTTCCATTCAATAAGAGGCCTAGGTTCATGCTCATATGCTGTGGATTTAATATTGTTCTTCCTGCGTGTGATAAAACCCTTAAGATTGTAGTGCAAAGCATCTCCCTGTGGGAAATTAATCTCCCGCAACATCATTTCCATGGCGAGGTGGTGCCTTGTATTGACGGTGAAAGGGCGTACAATATTTGGGAGCCTGAAGATATATCCCTTTTTTGAGGGCACGAAGTGGGCCTGGTCAACATTTAGGAATTGACAGATGAACTAGAGGGAGAAAATCATCATGAATAGGAACACTGGAAAGTGATAAGGAGGCACTTCAGCACCATAGACCTTGATCTCCGTGTGATCTTCAAACACGTACCAATCACCGGTACAAGTTGTTTCACTGAACTGGAGCCACTCCTTTTGCTCAGGAAAAATTCTGGGCAGGGAGATGTCATGTATGATATCATAGGCTCTGGACATGAAATCCGTGACTAATTTCACATACCCCTTCCCCTCTGAATTCTGGCGAACTACTGAAATCCATTCGAAAATAGGTTTGGGTTAAAAATTTCTCTTGGAGAACCTGTTCATGCCTAAACCCTTGAAATTGTCCGCATGCTCAAACATGAATAAGTAGAAAACTAAGGAGTAGTATTTGAAATAACAAAAGGATGACATATCTTGGAACTGGGCTTTGATAGCTGAGGCCAAGAAAGTGGGGATATCTAAGAGAATCTTAGCCTGCATCATGAGCCATAAAAACCCTAAACCTGCCTTAGTCACTCTATCAACATTTTCTGAGCCCAACATTGCCAAGATGATTTCTAAAATAGGTTGTATAGTATCACAGAATAATGACAACGAAATAGACTCTGCATGAGGGAGAGTAGGTAGGTGCGAATCAGATATGAGTTTGAGGAAACTGTTCTACTTCTCCAAGGGTTGGTTTGAGAAGTGGTAGGAGAGAGTGACTTCTGTGAACTCAACGCAGTCTTGGGTGGGAGGATAGAATAGGTATTTTATGATGAGCTGAGGAGTAATCTCGAGAATTTTGACCCCCCAAGCAGAGAGGAAGATGTCCTTATGCTTGATGTAGGCATCGCGAAGCCAGGAAATACACTCTGGGAACGGATGGGTTGTTGGGGAAATTTGGTAGTAAAGCCCTGAATCAATGACTCTGAACACATCTCCCCACCGTTGTTGAAAACTGAAGAGCTCGGCCCTATTATGGGCCACATTGGAAGGGTAAACCAGGTGGCAGAGTTCACAGTGGGCATTTGTGAGTGGTTCAGGGCCAGGAGCAGTCTTGACTTCACGAGCTTGAGGGGTTTCGGGGATGGAGCGTTTCATTTTTTCCATAATAATTAGAACAAACAGTAAAAGGGAAATAATGAAAGGGACATGACCAAATACCTGAAGTAGCAGGGAAAGAGATGCGAGGGTGAAAGGCAGCCAATACTTAAGTTTTTTTCCTATCTAACAGAGTGAAAATTTTGTAAGTGACCAGTAAATTTAAATAACTAAGAGTAAAAATTGGTGCGGAAACAGGGTTTTTACTGGGTAATGGGGCAGAGCAACGAATGTGGGGCTGACGTCATGAGGATGTTGGAAAAGGGACACGTGGCATGTGGTGGTTGGCCAAAAATGGCCGGGTAGGTGGGGCCACGTGCCAGACACAAGGGTACTGGTCTTCATACCCTGAACGAAGTTACCTTACCTTGCAACGTACTTGCGCCAACTGTGTGCTGGTGGGCCCCTCCAGTTTTTGTTGAGTTGAACGATGGCCTCCGTCCCCTATATTTCTCCCCCGGAACCATTTTTATTAGCCGCGAGGAGAGCTGACGTCATCTCCTCCGGCAGATGACCGAAATTGACCCTAGAACTGTTTTGATTCGCCTCGAGGAGAGCTGACGTCATCTCCTCCAGCGGGTTGGTTTTGGTCATCCCTGCTCTCTTGAATGCCATCGAAAATGGCTGTAGGCCGCCATTCTTGGTGGATGGCCCCGTCACTGCTGTGGGAATGTAGCAGCTCTGGGAGAGGTGCGATCATGGTGGCTTCCTCTCGTTCTCGACTGCCAAAATGCCGCAGCACTTGCTTTATCCTCCAACTCAGCTCCTCCCCATCCCTTCAACAGATAACTCTTTTCACTGTGTCTTTCATTATGGGGTCACAAGCCCACACTATGAAACAGGTATTTTTAATCCATTTGATGTTGTTCTGAACAGGTTTTACAGCTGATATAGTAGATTAGTCATGCACACTTATTCAAGAATAATTTGACCACAAAGCATAATTTTATCCTTATATTTCGAGCTTTGATAAAAATGAAAAAGGACTTGAAGCACACATTTATCTTTTTTTTGAGATTCGATAATGGCGAAAAAGGAACCCATGGAGTGTTCTTTTAGCTCTTTTCAAACTCCGATAATGTGAAAAGATTGCCGATCACTTGAATTTTCGAGCTCGTAAAATTGAATGAAATGAAATATACTCAGTATAAGTTTAGCCCTTTTCCGGACTAAGATAGATTATTTATGAAAAAGGAAAACCTTAGTCGAACATGGCTAGGAGGTTCTCTTAGATATAATTTTACACTTTTTCGGATCTGAGTGACAAATTTACAAAAAAGGACTCATGTAGTTTTATTTTGTCCTCTTTTTCAAACTCTCTAAATATGAAAAAGGACCGGGTTGTCACTGTCGTTAGGCTCGTTAAAACATAAAATAGCGATGGGCTTGTCAATCATGGAAAGATTCAAGTTTAATTTATCACTAGACTCGTTAAATTATTAAATAGCAATGAATTCTCCCAAAGGGTTGAATTATATATCAAGCATATGTTATCCTTCTCAAGCTTGTTAAAAAATAAAGAGGTATTGGGCGACAAATGACCGGGGAAAATTTGGGAAAGCGAAGAGAACACTTTATGGTAGCAGGTCGCTCTTGAACATGACACTTTCACTCCATCATCGTGACTTTTTGGTTGGGTAATATTATTGATGGTTCATTCATACCCATGGTTCATCATACCTTCACTTCGGTTTTGGGTCAATGCTGCCAACTCATCTCAGTGTCGCTGATGTGTTCAAGAGAAGTCATCTAGTGAATACTCATCCTTCTGCAATACTCATAAACCTTCATTTTCGTGACAGTAATCCCTGAAAATTGCTCTATCAAGTCACATTTTGTCTCTAAAATCAGTAACTCATGTTTTGCGATAAAGTGACTTCCTGTTGACATCAACTCATCATACAGGAAGTTTACTTAGAAAAATCATCTTCCAGTACCATGAGGCTTGTTACATCATCGACAAGTTTCTCGCTTCTGGACCTTTGATCGAAAGATTTTGTTTGGCGTTCGACATCAAATCATCTATTCATGCCTTACAAACTGTACTACAGTACCTTGAGAGCCATTAACATCAATGGTGGTTCTCTCACATTTTTTAACATCTCACATCATTAGTTGGTAATCAAATGATGTATTACCATGTTTGACTATAGATCATATATTCGCATGGCTAGAATTGTACTTGAACGATTGAGTGAACGAGATAAGAAAACCCTGGATCTAGCCTCATCCATCCGGGCTGCAATTTTAGGATTGTTGTACACATCATCTGTATGGTGACTTTACATACAGATCGTCATCCAAACATGGGCCTATATCTGTAGGAATTTCTATATTGGGAAATTTTCTGATTTATACGACTTTATGAACAATGTACATGTTATTAGATAGTTTATGTGGTGAGCATGGGAATGCCTCCCTCAGAAATTCATGATCAAGATGAAAATATCATGATGTAATGTATTGTAAGATTGATGTAGGTCACCGCCCACTTCAGTTCTAGCTCATCACATTGTAAAGCATCTCATCCAAATACTATTATTATTATTTTTGCTTCATGCTTTAGGGGGAAGTTGTTATAGGTAAATTTGGGCCTCATCCCCCATGACCTGGTCAAACTAAACATCATCCCCAGGACCAATGAAATAGGGTCAATCATCCCCTTATATTTCAGTTTCTATATGCCCTAAGAGAAGAAAAATTCATTCATGGATTCTATTGTGAGATTTTCAAGGTTTGAAGTATATGTTATATCACTTATTGACTCACCAATGCAGTCTTTAAAGGGACTAACTACGTTGCAATGAAAAATCCTCCAATCTAGGGTGCACTGCAATGCACTTCCCGACATTCAAGAGTGCGCTGGACACATGAGAGAAGAATTATCATTGTTCTGGGAATCTCCACATGGCCAATGCCTTCTAGAAGAGACCATATGTGTCAAACTTCGAATCCAAGTGTCCATCTAACACCTTTGAACTTGGGAACATGTCTTTCCTATTAGTAGAAAGTCATTCATTGAGAAACTACCATCAGTTTCCCTGTAAATTGAGCACATATCCTAGTGCTAGGGAAGGAAGAAATTTGGTAAAGTTATGCTATTGGATTCTCATTTTAGAGAGTGAAAGTATTGATATGCTGCTGGTATGATGTTGGATGTGATGAGGCTATAATGAAGTTGGCGCTGGTTGGAAACAAATCGATCAATGGTTTTAACCTTCCCCTTCTACTCTTTAATAAATATTGTTGTTCATTTTCCCATATATATGTCTCTATTTATTGTGCTATGGATTCTTGAATGGTATATGTATTTCATATCTAATTAATTTGAATGAGTAATATAAAGTAGATATATGTATATTGCATGTTGTTTGCTTTTCTCTATTTTTTTTTGCAGGAATCAATCTGGTGATTTGAGTTGGATTAAGAGCGACATAAACAATGACAGAAGGAGAAGGAGAAGCGATTAAATCACAAGTAGGCTCTTTCACCATTCTGTATATCTGCTTGTTTTAGAGAAAGTGATAGTAATTATTTCCTCTGTTTTTCTAAGTGACTAGAACCACACTTAGGGAATTTGGTTTATCCATAGGTCACAATTCCACATAAAACTAAGAAAAGAATTGAATGGGCTTAAAAAACCTCTAAGATCTTGGTATGAAAGGCTAGATAAGTATTTGAAACATCAGGGATTTAAGAGAGGTACATTAAATTTGAAAGTGATACTTTTGTAATCATTGTTGTGTATGTAGATAACATTAGTTTTGGAAGTGCCCCGGATGTGGGTGACTAAGGCCCACAGGAGGGAGGAATGGTGCTACGCATGCTGGGCCACCTGGAGGTCAAGCACACATGAGGGACATGCAGGAGGCGACATGGAGGTAGACGTGAAAGAGGAGGGCAATATAAGCAGGGGAAGGATGGTGGCATCAAGAAATATTGTACAACACCAAAAAACAGAGGTGGAGGAAATGGATTCGCAGGATCCCGAGGGAGGGAGGCACCAACGATTTACCATTCCACTCAAGTGTGGAGTTAATTGCATTGGAAGGATTAGGGATGAAGGAAAAGAAAATCGGGGAGCTCAGGATGAGTTTATAAGAAGCCGAAGTAGACGAGGTGGAACCATCCTAACTTGGTGCAACAGGTTGACCGGGAAGAAATGGGCAGGGATATCAACTGCGACGCAGGTGGTAGTGTTTGTGGTCTGTTGACTCTCTTTCCTGGAGGGGAGGATGGTGGGTCGTCTTACTCAAGCCCATCGCTGGGTAGAACACATAGCAAGTAGAGGTAGAGGAGAGACGCCCAAAGATGAGGAAGGGGGACAGAACATGTCTCAGCCAGAGTTCGGGGACAAAAGGCTTGATTTGGAGGCGTTGTTCTTCACCAAGAATGACGACGTGGATGCTTCTGCCATCTCCAAATTGGAGGCAAACCTGGTCAAGTCCTTGTGTTAGGAGTATAGGGAGAGGGTCGAGGTGCAGCTCGTTTGGGTGACGCAGATCATCCTGGACCGTGTGATACATGAGAGAAGGAGAATTGGCCAAGCTGTGGGAGAGAAGCTCTGCAGCATTAAGGAAGGGCTCGACAAAAGTATCAGAAAGCTACATGACACCTTGATGATTGCAGGGTATCTGGGAATTCTTCGACCAAACTTTGCACCCCTGTTAGATGATCCCAAAGACGAAGAAGAGGAGGAAATTGTGACAATGCAGGAGTTGAATAGCTTGGGAGGGGAGAACTAACATTGAGGTTGTCCAGGTTTTTTTTGTGTTATGTTAAGCTTTCGGTGGGATTCTAGCCTTGTAATGTTTATAGTTCGAAGTCTTAGCAGGTTTAGTTGGTTAAATGTTGAAGCTCTGGCCCTTCTATTTGTTTTAGGGGTCATTATACTTGATATCCCTTCGGTTTCCCGTGATGGGCGAAGACGTTTCATAATTTTGGACATAGGGTTTGGTTTTTGGCTAGCCAACAGATCTATGACTGTAAATATTTAACTAGTTAATAAAAGGAGTCCCATACTTGCTGATAAAAAATAAAAAATAAAAAATAGTTTTGGAAGTGATTTGGAGAAAAATGGACATCAATTTTTCCAAAGAAATGAAAAAGGAATTTGAAATGTCTGTGCTAGGAGAGTTGTCATTTTTTCTTGGGTTGAAAATCACATAATTAGAAAAATGTAATTTTATCTCTTAATACAAGTATTTAAAGGAAACTTTTAAAGGGTTTGGAATGGAAGAGTGCAAACCTGTTAGTACACCTATGGTGTTTGGCTACAAATAAGTAAATAATACGAGTCAGCTGATATAAATTAGATTACCTATAGGTCTATGATTATAATTTTGTTGTATTTAATTTCTACGAGTCCTGATATAATGCAATAATTAGGTTTAGTATCCATATTTCAATGAAATCCAAAATAAATCCATGTTAATGAAATAAAAATGATCTTCAAATATCTCTAGGTCACAATAGAATTTTTTTTGTGGTCTAAAAGAGGTAAAGGTTCTAGTTAAAAGATTATACTGATGCTGATTGGACTTGAAACATCGATGAAAAAAATAGTACAAGTGTAGTAACATTCTTTTGGGGCAATTGCTTGGTGTGTTGGGTAAGTTGTTGGTCAATAATTGGCATTGATGGAAATATCATTGATGAAATTATAAATACTTGATGAAGCTATCCATATTCACTTAAGGAGCTCACTGTTAAAGCTACCCTCCATCCCTCTCTAAAATTAAGGCTCTTTGTCCATCACTCTTATGCACAATGACAGTGTTTGATGAAGATTGGAAGCCTAAGTGATGACGTGATTGATGATTGAAATATACCTTCGTAATGTTACTTCATATAACATATCATTGTGCCAATATGTAATACACTCATTTATGGTGTCCTACCATGATTCTATGATGAAGGTGTTAAACAATCAAGAAGCCTAATAGGAGAAGTCTATCTGTCGTACCTCAAATTCTTCACTAATTAATGACCAGTGAGCTATCCGCACCAAGCTGTTTTTGGAATTTTTTTAAAATATAGAGGCGAAGTTTCCATGCTAAAAAATTCGTGAGCGAGTCAGCTAGGGTTTTTTGACTGCATAACCACGAACACCTTCCTTTGGCCTCTTGTTTCCACCTTTTGGGGGAACCTCTCGATGGATAAGGCCTCCCTTCCACCATTGTAGGGATCCCAACCTCCTCTCCCTCTATAAATAAACCTATCTCTCATTTGATGAACAGCTGAACAACTGAATAGATGAAAAGGAATTGCTGAACATTTTGTTGGTGAGATAGAGCAGAGAAAGAGACCTTTTTCGAGAGAGAGCTTAGGATTGTGTCCTCGCCTCGTCCCAATTCCCTGACGAACCTTTGAGACGCACTTCGACTAAACCCGCTGAAGGAGGCTGTGACATCAAGGCTCTAGTTGTAATCTCTTTCTTTCCATTAATATATACATGACTAATGTCTGGTTCCCATCTTGTGTTAATATGGTTTATTTTACGCAATATGTTTAATATTCCTTGACTAATTAGCTAGTTATGAATGCAATTATTGTCTTGTATGCTGCTCTTGTCCTTTGATATTTATGCATGCATCTGAGTACCATTGCTGAAGGATCGCAACCTATTGAGGCAAAGATCAAGAGGCCGCCACTGCTACAGCTGTGGCAATCACATTGGATTACAGGGAGGACAATCTATCCCAAACTTTTTCATTCATTAACTAGGAACCAACACATTAGCTTGTTCCCTTGTTTCTAGACCCACTCTAGGGATAGAGGGATCGTCTCTGTCTGTAGGGAGGATTTACCTACACAAAACGTTTGCGACTCAACTAGGGATAGTGTGAGTTTTTTGTCTTTTTGCTCATTGGGAATTTTCCTTGTCAATTCAACTTCGGTCATTTGATTGTTTTTGTAATATTCCAAAAATTTAGACTTCAGCTAAATGGAACATTATAGTTTGTTTTATCACTAGGTAGGTGAATAAGTGGGTGGGGAGGCCCATAAATATCCTTAGAAGGAATAATAACACTCCTAATGTGAAAGGAGGAAGAATAAGTAACTGGAATAAGCACCTTTGGGTGTGAATTGGAGGGGATACATGTTGAATAGGTGAAATTTGACCAAATCAACAATACTGTCATGGAGGAATGGCATTTATAATAAGACAACACAGGTTTAGTGGAGGACAACTTGCATGAGCTTGGTGGCATTTGTGGATGGGACCCAATTTGAGAAGGATCACACACTATATATGGAGGAGATGGAAGCCATTGTTATTCATGTTTGGATTATTATTTTGTTATTGGTCTGTTTAACTTTGCATCCTTTAGTTGTTTAGCGAGGTTTGTTGTGCTGTTTAGCACAAGGGTGTTCCTGATCGAGAATACCTACCTCATCCTCAATAAAGGAGAAGTTCATTGGATTGCATTTCCTCATTCTGGCATTCTGTCTAAGCTACCTCCTTTAGCTACAACGTAGTTTCTATTTAGAGCTGGTTTTTTTTATAGGGTGCAGCAAAGGAGGATCACATAGAGCCAATTCTGGGCTTGTTTATCTATGGAGAGGTAGTCTATCCATTGGAGGATCAACAAGAAGGGCTCCTGGGCATATTTCTATATTTTTGGCATCAGGCCAACCATCTACCATCCCTCACAGCGTAGTTTCAGTCCAAATATGTGTTATTTTTAGTGGCAGTTGCTGGGAGGGTTCATTGAGCTCATCCGGAGGGTCTATTTCTGAATGGAGGGATCAACCTTCTATTGAGAAATACCATTGGAGAAGGAAATTATAATTTCAGATTTTTCATAGCCTCATTCTATTCAGTTCTAGTTTGTAGTGACATATCAACCCTAGGGTTATTTGTCACATTGTATATTTTGTTTGGTATTTCTAGCAATCTTTTATGGGTTGGCTAGAAATCATGTATTAGAGCCCATATCTTCCTTTCTGGGCATTTATTTTGTATCTATCAACCATATTCCATTTATGTATGTTTACAGTAGCAAATACACTGATATAGACAATGTTTTCACTGCTTTCCGGCATTCTATATAGTAGCAACAACTCATGTGCTTATTGTTATGATTATGGGAGGCTTTTTCTTATTGCTCTAGTGGCTTGACCCTCAAGATATTTTTGTACATTTTTGCTAATATTTGAATAAAATTATGGCTGCATATTGATCCCTCTTATGATATGTTCATAGTTGCTGTGTTTTACATTATTATATCTTGTATTGCTGCTATTTCCATTTTGGAATATTACAATGGTATCAAAGCATAATCTTAGCTCAGCCTGTGCATTCAAGACATTATGCCATTAGGAGGAGAATATTTTCATAGAAAGGAGAAGTTGTATAGAAGAAAAAAAGGCATGAATCCATTATTTGGAGAAATGAAGGAAGAGAGACTCTCCCAAATTATTTTTCAAACTGTGAAAAATATCAAGAAAGAAATCAAGGAGATGAAAAGGGAGAGGTGTAGAAAATTTCCAAGAGGGTTTGAAAGTGAAGAAAGCCCTAAATATTCACATAATGGGTGTGAGAATTCATCCAAAAATGCAGATCCACACCGTAGTTTATTGCCCACATTCACTGCAAGAGAAATGGAGGAAGAAGATGCACCAAAGGAGGAGACTTTGAGTGACTATCTTCAGGAGTATGAGTATCAATCTTGGTGATTCAAAGAGTGCTTGGACTTCCAAGGGTTTTTCCAACTCAAGGAAGACAGAAGATCCAACAACCATAACAGAAGCAAGAGAGGTAGAATCTTTCTACCTGACTTTGATGGATCATCAAAGTGCACTGCCAAGGCTTGGGTGAAGGAGCTAGATTCCTATCTTCAGCGAGACCAAGTTTCAGAAAAGGAGGCCATTAGAGTAGCAGTGCTGCAACTTAAATGTGTGGCCCATGATTGGTGGTTTTATAGTTCTGCTTCATTTCATCATGAAAATGTAAATACTTATGCAGGGTTCACTAGGAAGTTAGTGAAAATATTTGATATTAAACATTGTGAAATATATTTTGTTGAACCCAAAAATTCAAAACCTTTGCATGAGTTGGAGGGATCTATTTTGGAAACTCCACTCCATATTTATATTGAAGGGGATACAAACATGCATAATACCTTGCGAAGGGCAAGATCCCCACTTCTTGAAGATTCCTCTTCTATAGATGAAGACATGGAGATTCCTCCTTCAAGGGAAGACCAGAATATAGGGTCTCTCATTGATGATGAGGCATTTTCAAATATTGATGAAGAGGATGAGCAAAGAAGAGCTAACAGCGTTGTACCATTAGGATAAGGTTCATCACCACATGGAGGTGGAAAGGGGGCCATTTCTTCCATTAGAGGAGCCCTTGTGTCTTTGCAAGGAGTTCCAAATGATCTAATATGTGGGGACCAAAGCACAATTCCAGAGCAACATGTATTAGTTTTTGTGGATTGTGAGACTTGGCAGATGGAAAGAGAAGAAGGAAAGAAGGATCAACATCAAGGGATGGATGAGAATTCACCATTATCTATTTCAGGAGGTTTCTGCACAGAAGAAGGAGACTGTATTGCATAGTGAAAGAAGGGACAAATAAGTCCACTCATATATACAACCTACTTTAGATCTTGATGTCTCACTAAATGGGGGCATTCCACCTGGGAGGCCACCAAATAAAGAGTTGGTGAGATACATATTTCCATTTGGTTCACCACTCTTAGATCCCGGAGGGATGGATACTTTGGAGGGGTCCAGTACAACACAGAGAGTTTGGGATAGACTCAAGGAGGAGGGAGACATTCTCCCATTTTCAGCATTACCCACTCTCACTACATATTCTGCGCTGACAGAAGTTGCTGCGGTGATGGAGGATGGTACCAAAATGGTGCAAGGAGAGAACTCCATGGATGTGGAGAAATAGAGGGTACTTCCCTTGAGGAAGGAATCCTCCACATATTGGAGCATATGGAGGCCACTCATGCTTAAATTGGTCAAGATGAGGAGGTTCTTTTTGGATGGTAGCTTCTCATGGGAGGCCAAATTCCAAAGGTCACCACTTCTACTTAAGCATGAGAAGTTGCATGATGGGCATGGAAGCACTTTGGAGGATGAATTTGGAATGAGGGATGTCAAAGGAAAAGAGAAAAACATGTGAGGAGCTTCACATTTCAGATATTCAACGCTGTCTCTTAGGAGGATTGATCCATATTGGAGATCTCAACTATTGGTAGAGTACTCCAAGGTGTAATATTCCCAATTAGCAGCAACTAATTGGAAATATTAATTTTGATCAAATTTTCCTTATATAATTAAATTATAAATAAAAGTGAGTAGAGGGGGACATAACTCACTCTAAAAATAAAGTGCACTCCCTAGTAGACACAACATTGTAACTTAAGTGAGCCAAGGGGGGCCAAGAGACCATGTAGAGAGGGGACCCATGTAGACACATGGAGGGACTATGCTGGTTGGGTTGAGCACGTGGGAAAGGGAGGCTATGTTAGAGGAAGCGGGCCTTAGGGTTTGAGAGAGGCCAACGCTATAAGAGAGAGAAGAGCCTCCTCATTTTGGTCATTTGATTATTATGCATTTGAGCTAGTCACTTTGACTTCTTGAGCACGCTAGCTATTTAGCCTGTCTGCAGCACTGTTTAGTGCATCGAGTGTCTCCATTCGGAGATCTCACCCTCAACCCCGGGGGACTTCGAGTGCCTGCTCAGGTGAGGTAGTTCCATCAATATTTTTGCAGGAGGATCGATTATTGGAGTTGGGGAGGAGCAGTGCATTTGGTGACTGCGCAGTCTTGAGAGGGAGGACGCATTATCTTTTGGTGGGACCTCCGGATCGGGATTGTTTGGAGGATTTGAGCTTGGAGATTGAGCAAGGGACCATCCCTTGCATATTGGAGGATTTTGGCAGAGTTTTGGGCGTAGTTTTAGAGTATTCTCTTCAGTGGCAGCGCAGAGCCTTGAGGGATAGCGTAGATACTCAAGGGGGTGATTTTCGGGGGTCAGCTATTTTCGAAAATCTTTCTGGGATTTTCTGGGTTTGTTGAGTAGAGACTGATTCTATAGTTTCAACATTTTCTGAGGTGGGGAGCAGCCACAAATCTTCATGTGATCCTAGTAGTAGCAGCAGCATAACAGTTCTCCGGCAGTTTGGACACAGATCAGTTTGCAGCCATTTATCTACCATTCTGAGAGATTTTCTTCACTTGCCTAGTGCAAGTCTAGGTGCCATCACTCTGATCACCTACTTTACTCATTTCTATTCTCATTATAATAAAATGGCTTTGCATTCTATCTATATTTCTTGAGTATTTTTTCATGTCTACATTGCTATTATATGCTTGCACTACTGTTATTTTTACCTATCTGAGCATTACTGTTAGTATACCACTTGGTGTGTTTACCCCATACTCTTAGACAGAGTCTGGAAAGGGCCAGGTAGCCTACAGATCTCACCCTCTTTTCAGAGGTGACATATCTGGTAAACGACCTCCTAGTCCATCTCTGGTTGGAGTTTGTTGTGTTTGAGAGATATCCCTAAAAGGGGATATTACAGTGGTATTAGAGCATAGTTCTGGCTCAGCCTGTGGAGCTAGTAGTCTATGACACCGGGGGAGAAGTCCTACATCTACTACAGAGGTAGGAAGTACAGAGATCTTGAGCATGGGTTTGAGAACACCTATGGAGAGGGAGACTGTGTTCGAGTGGTGGACACAGAACAGGAGGAGCCTGTGGTAGACACAGAACATGAGGAGCCTGTGATAGACACAGAACAAGAGGAGCCTGTAGACACAGAGCAGGAGGAGCCGATGGCAGGTGATGATGATGCGAAGAGATTTGGGGAGATGCTCCTCAAATCAGTATAGGATCTGTCGAGGAAGATTGAGGTGATGGGGTAGAGATTCACCATTGTGGGGGCTAGACAGTGTGAAACCCCAAGGGGTTTCCAGATTTCCGAGGGATCATGTACATCCCACCATTTTCCAGAGCATGATGCCACCCAGCATATGGCATCACATACACCCACACATTCCAATATGCCCACTTTTCTAGGTGCAGACATAGGGGCAGGAGCACAGTAGGAGCCAGAGCCTGGCCACATGGGTGATTATTTCGCCGAGTATCAGGCATATGGGCAGGAGTTCAGGGATGCCCTTCCATTTAGAGATTTTTTTCAGCTCCATTGGGATAGCAGACCCCGCAACTTTCACAGAAGGAACAGACACTCACATGACGAGGGCTTACAGTGCACAGTGGGTAGATTCCATTTACCGAAATTTGACAGGTCATCCAAGCGTTTGGAAAAAGCTTGGGTGGAGAAGTTGGATACCTCTTTCCATCTTAACCGAGTATCAGAGGGGGAAACCATCAAAATGGTTACCTTTCACTTGGAGGATGAGGACACACAGGATTGTAAGGAGTTTGAGGATACACCTAGTGTGACACAAGATTCACCCTCATTAGAGACCTCCTTGACCGTGTTGGTTGATATCATAGTGGAGAAGGTAGAGCCTACCCCAGTAGAGCCATCCATTGAGGTGATGACCGGAGTTGTGTCTGAGTCTTTGGGTAGTAGAAGCACACGACAGATGGGTGAGGTGTCAAGAGATGTATCCACATTCGATGAGGCACTAGGAGATACATAGGTATGGGATGATGGTCGCAGAGAGCAGTATCATTGGCTTTGGGCAGACCTTCTAGTTTTGAAAGGAAAGGCCACGTTAGTACGAGAGGCCATTTTGTTGCAGGACAAGGAGCTAGAGGGCATGAGAGTGGCTTGTGCTGAGTCAGCGGCCAAGTTGGCTCGCATTGCAGAATGACTGGATTCCCTAATGGTACAGCCAGAGGGCATGTTGGAGCATCAGATCATTCC
Source organism: Pinus albicaulis (assembly GCA_034641835.2). Classification (NCBI taxonomy): domain Eukaryota; kingdom Viridiplantae; phylum Streptophyta; class Pinopsida; order Pinales; family Pinaceae; genus Pinus; species Pinus albicaulis. The sequence continues at coordinate 1,053,220,291 of CM076578.1, forward strand.
CCTTCAGGCATGCATGGATGGGACTAGCAGCATTGTTGGGTCACCTCTTACCATTGGAGAGAGAGAGATGGATTCACCTAGTCAGACCTCATACATTGAATTGGTTAGCAGGATGAGATGATCGGAGTTGCACAGTGTGAAACATCCACTTGTTGAGGTTGGATGGCGAGAGATTTTGAGTTGGTACTCAGTGGAGTGGGTTATGGAGATAGTGGTGGATCCGAGTGTAGTTCAACAAAAATTTTCAGGTATGGGGAATACATGAACCCCAGACTAGAATTGGGATCCGGGCGGGACTACCTATCGTTTCCCAGGCAGGAGGGTTGACTATATCTCGGAGGGTACAGTTGGCCTAGCAGTTGAGCGTACGCATTCGCCGAGGGAGTCCCAGTCAGCCTCAGTTTCCAACTAGTTTATGTGAAGAATCCTTGGGTTGTCTTGGTATGACACTTGTATGCGGGGTCATAGGGTGGTCAACATACTTCAGCAGGAGCTTTTCAGAGGAGGTGGCATTGGCAGGCCACCAGATGGTGCCTTGTATGGAGCCAAGGATTCTTCACCTTTATGTGGGGCATAGAGGTCACAGCGGAGCCGAGTAGTGGTGGTATCACTACTGACACACAGGGAGATTCACTTCTCAGACCCATCGGGGAGGGTTTGGAGTGATTTTTTTGGGAAATATCTCCCTAGAGGTTTGTTGGGTCAAAACCTCCACAGATCAGGGCATGCTACTCAAAAGGACTCACACACAACCACACTTAAATGCTAAAAACTAGATGACATCGATAGTAGAACTCACTCGTAGTCCTACGTTCGATGTAGATCCCGCGGGGTCCAAACCCCCAGCAACCCTTCTTCCTCTTCAACCTGGAAAACAAGAAATAACATGCACGGAAACCTAGTTGTACAGCATATATTGCTCCTAAATGTTAGTGTAATCCATGTGAAACATTATATAAACAGTAATAAATGCTTAATAATCAATCTTTTCACATATGCAAATAGATATTAACGCATAAGTTCAGGAACAAGATGGTTCTTCATTATTGCAAACAGCATGTACAGTAATAAAAAGTGGAGAGATCACCTGAATCCTTCCACGATCTTCGAATAGACCATCGTCCGGATCCGTCCTGCCCTTGCCTCGCTAGGATACTTTCAAGACTTGTGCACACGAGATGACATATAAACTGATGAACATCTCTAGGAAACAAGGGTTTCCTGTAAAAATCTGGGAAAGTGCAGGAGGCACGGGAAATCAGACTTGAAATAGGGATTCCAACAGAGTATAATATCTATGAATTTCTCCCTCCCTTAGGCCATGCACATGAGGGGCTTTTATACTCCCTCAAAGTAGTTTCAATCAGTTGGAAACAATTAGCCACGTGCTGGGGTGGTTGAACTACTGGAGTAACCATCAACCCAGCCCGAAAATAGGGAATTTTATATATTTTTAATGATTTTAATGGCATACGCGGAAAAGTGTGTATGGACTCACGTATACACGCGGAAAAGTCTAGGAATACCCGCGTATGGGATTTTTAACACTGTTTTTTATGAATTTTGTTCAAGTCTGTGGGAATGGGTGCCCAAGGCCAAAGAGATAATCATGAATCACATGAGGGTGAAAAATGATGCTATAACAGATGCCCCCTAATATATGAGGTCAGAAGGGGTACATGATGGCCAAAATGTATTATGCACATAGAAAGAACTTCGCAAGGACAAGAGAGGACTTCACCAGATTTCAGCATGCCAAAAACCAATGAAAGAAAACAGAGAGTCAACTCATGCTGAGGCGGGCATACCCATGCTCAGTAAAAAATACAGCATATAGAAAGTACATGATGAATCCAGAATGTATACAAGTATAACTGAACTGAAAGTACACAATGAATCATCTGAGCATGGCCTGGAAGTACAAGTCAGAATCAATGTCCAAGTATCACATATAGAAAGCTGATCAATGATGCTGAAACTAGATGTCTGATCACAGAAGTGACTAAATCTCCAAGTACCAAATCATAAGGGGTGGAACACTTGGTACAATCATGCAACTCGGGAGCCAACATATAAGATGTTGCTGTACTGACACTGCAACATATAAGGGTGGACGACATCACTGGCAGAAACTGAATGGACCGTCAAAAGTGAACCAAAAAATGCTGATGCAACCCGAGGTCTTCACCGATCTCGATGGCACAATTCTACACAATGGGAATAAATGAGCTGAAGTCGACCATGTGAGAAATTGTTGGATTACCGGTCAATAATGTAAACCGTTAACCAACGCGAGACAACCCACCAATAATGAAAATGAGTGTCAAGGTGCCCCAGTACAATCTAACAAGTGTGAATGAATGAGTTGAAGTCGAACACTTGGAAGAATCTACCAATCAGGAGGCAATGATGAATCCCCACTGTCGATAGCGAAGAGTATGCCACTGATGACTGCAAACCCTAAGGTATTGACAAAAAGACTCTAGACCTTATTCCCAGAGCAATGAGTCGAAGTTGATGGGAAAAGATCTGCTGGAAGGAAGGCATTAAGGCATCCCACATCAGTCCAATGCGAGTGTAACCCGCAGGCCAAAATTTGGAAGGAATCGGATGAAGCAGAGTGACGGAACCAAACCGAAGTATGTTTCCGACATGCACAAGATGAAGCTAGCGCACGGAAGAAACCCTCTGAACCAACCAATAATGAAAGCTGACACAGAGGCGAGATATCCATCGATAGGATCAAATGGAAATCAAGGTACTGCACGAATCCCAAGTGTGATAATGTATGCTGACATCGAACACAAGGGAAACCACTCAGTCAAAGACCCATAATGATGATCAAATGCTAAGCACAAGGTCACCTATCAATGATGGGAATAGGGCCAGGGTGCGGCTCTAGGTTTACTCTCAGAGAAATGTGTACTAGTCGATGAGAGACAAACCCGCCGACAAGAAGTCAATGGGGACCTTCTCAAACCAGCATGAGCAAAAGACCAAAACATCTGATGTGATAGAAAATGATACTGACAAGACTGGGAAGGCCGACTAAATAATGAGTCAAGAGACACCGCAGAATGGCCGACTCTGGTTAGAATTCCCTTGAACAAAAGCAAGACTCGTGATGACTATGGCAGTAAAAAGTGACACTGTATAATTCTGTTATGCAGGAGGCAAAAACAAACTCTCCATATGATTGGAAGAGATAATCAATTGGGGGAGGACTGACCAGTGAAACAAGGCAAAGGCCGAACCTAGGTCAAAACTAAAACCATCCCAAATGAAGGAAATATATAAGTGTATGTGCTTTGTTCAAGGGCGACAAACTGACATTGTACTGCCATCAAATTACGAAGTTACATCCCGTTCCCGCTCTTTTTGTTATATTTTATTTTTTTGTCTTTTTCATATAATAAGCCTGAAAAAGAATAAAAGAATGCTATAGTACAATGGATAGAACGAGTATCAAGAAACAGATGCACTAGTTCCTGGGATAGGAACAATCCTATGCTCAATGCAAGGTGGCGGAAACTGGTAAGCGATACTCAAAGGAATGTTCCATCCATGGGTAAAAGGGTGTCAAGTCGCGATAGCTAAATGCATGCAATGGTTAACTTGTACAGACAGTCAAATTCAAAAGTTGGCTTAAACATCGAGTCCAAAATGAAGCCGGCTAAAGGCCAGGATAAACAAGTGGCCAATATGCAATGCAATAATACAACTTAACAACACCAGGGAGCCTCTAGGGTAATGGCCAGAAAAATGATAGTGAAGAAGAAGAAGAATGAAGCTTCAACACATAAGTCATGGCGGGACTAAAGAGGACTCCCGAGCCTACATAAAACGTAGCATGGAAAACAAGTGATAGCGAGGAACTAACTAGGAAGCCCATGTAAAGGAAGGCTCTACCACCAAGTCATGATTAAATAATCGGCGAGTGAACTGGGTGAAATACTCATCACCTGATGGGATCGACCCTATGGCAAGTGATCAGAATGGAGGCTAGTATGCAAAACGGAAAGTGGATTTCCTAACCTATATGCCAGTGAATATCATATACCTGCCATGACGGGTCAGAAGTCATGGATCAAAAACTGGAAGAAATCTCAATTTCATCAAAATGTACCTGAAAATATACCAATCTAGGCACTTCCAAGCATCCGGGATATGCAGCTTAAGATAGATTGAAAAAATAGGCATACCAAATTTTTGCGAAAAGTTTCAACTTTTTGGGCATAAATACACAAGTTACCTCACATTTGGTTCATTGTGACTTGCTGAATTGGGAAAAAGAGCTCTGGAGAAAAAGCCTCTTTCGTCAAAACAGGAGCAATCAACCGTCAAACTTCGCCGAATTTGTTAGGTAAGCTCTTAATCCATCCTTGTTATCAATTTTGTCTGTTCATAAGTTTAAAATTTGTAAATTTCAACGTAGAATTATTTATTTTAAATTACGGTTTTGTGCATACACGGGTTGATATTGACCAAGCCGCGTATATACGCGACTGTGTACAGAGAAAGTCGCGTATGCGCAACCCGAAATGAAAAAACATGATTCTAATGGATAAATTATTGAATTTTTGCAGGATGACTATATCATGGAGAGAACGTGAGCACAGTGCCATTGACAATGAAGTAATGCAGGACCAATTATCGCTCAATATTATCCGAAATTGTGGATTGCTCAAATTTTTCAAAATGCCAAATATGAAGAGTAATGTCCGGTTGCTCGAAATGCTTGTGAATTATTGGGAACCGGAAGAAGATTTCTTCATAATAGATCAAATGCCCATACGTATCGAAGTGGAAGATATCTATTTTATTACTGGACTCTCCCGGAGGGGGGAGCCAGTAGATTTACATGGCAAACCTTTGGGAGGGCTCACCGTGGAAGATTACGTCCACGTCTACTGCGTAGAGGGTTCCAAGAAAGTTGGGACTCAAATTTCTATCAAAGATTTAAGAGACTTGCACATGAAAATTCTCCTATTTACCATTGGCCGAGTAGCAGGATCTGCTTCCCTACACCAGGCATCCAGGACTCAAATGAGTATAGTTGTAGAATGCTTAACTCATTTATATGATTGGTGCACAGCCCTACTAATGAATATGAAGCAACAATTGACTTCCATCCAAAAAGTAAAGACAAAACATTTCGGATATGGTACAATCTTGATGACATTCTTCTTCGAGAAGATTCCTGGGCTGAGACCCAAAGTGATCTCTTCTATCAGCAGTCCAAGGGACCTAAGAATTGCCCGATGGGCTGACTTGATGAAGAGACTGGGGGGAAGTGAAGTTCCCTGAACCACCTGGGATGATGAGTTCTTCCTATGGTGGGGAGAACAAATCATCGCTGTGGAGGACTATCCCTATGCCAGGATGGATTTCCGTGGCGATTCAGACCTCGTCATTCCACCTGATGTGGCATGGGGTACAGTCGGTAAGATTGGAATTTTTTAACTTATATGATTTTTTTTGGATTTTTTCAATATGTATGAAAAAATGAAACATGTTTTTGTCTGGATTCAAAGTGACTTAAAATATCGTAATGATCATGATACAGATATTAGACCAGTTCTTCCTAATGGTTACCCACAGCACAAGTGCCGCAGAGGTGAGGCGGATACAGTAGACTCAGACAGAACCCTCCATGCTGTACAGAGGAACTTGGAGGGGTTAACCCGCCAAGTGCCTATGGCTGCAGTGGAAGATCTACCCGAGACCATCCAGAGACGGGTAGTAGGAGTACCTTGTGACTGGGTGCAGTTATTCCGCCGAGTCGCGACTGTGATCGTGTTCTATAGGAACACAACTTCTGGGCAGGGACCACAGGAGTAGATAGATATGATTTACCAGATGATTGTATATTTTTGAGATTTGAACATGATTGGGCATAAGCCCTAATTTTGTACAACTTATGGATCCAAATTTTGGATAGTTTTTGAACACTCTGATGATACATATACAACGATTTGTTGATGTGATGTGACAAATGTATAAAAATGTATTATGTTTTTGATGATTAAATTTTAATGTATTGAATGATTAATATGCCAATCAATTGCTTGATTAGCTAATGAGTCTGCCATCCAATTGTCAGCTCGAGGAATATGAATGAAATTTAAAAATTGAAATGAAATTTGTAACAAACGTACCCTCAAGAACAACCGGAGTAAAAATGGATCTCGAACCCGATAAGTGTTGTTCAACTGTGACACCACCAGCTGAGAGTCCAAGAAAACTACTAACGAACCAACACCCAAAGATATTGCCTCCGAGAGTAGATAAATAACTGTAGTGTACTCTATTATATTATTGGAAGTAGGACCAATGCAGACTCCTCTTGACACTAACAGCTGACCGGGTGGACGATGAAGCACCCAAGCCGTGGAAGCCAAGTTCCGGGTGTGTCTACTAGCACCATCGGCGAAACCAAAATGACTCATGACATTCGACACAACCTGCCAAAGCAGATAAAAAAAACATCACCATCCCATAAAAGATCGAAAAACCAGATATGTACAAAGAAAAACTATTATACACAAAAGAAAAATGCCAGGCCGAAGCCTAGGCATAATACTTTTTCAAATAGAGCCCATTTCTAGGCTCCGGCAACTCATTCCCTTCAAAATCAACCAAGGTATATGCTCCTTTCTTAAGGATTTTTTTAACGATAAAGGGGCCATACCACATAGACTTAAACTTTCCTGCCCCCAGGGCATCTTTCTCTTGGGCATAGACCAAAACAAGGTCGCCTTCCGAGAAAACCCTGGGTTTGACCGCCTTATCGTACTGAACTTTAACTCGGTTTTTATGCGCTTCATTCTTCGTGGCGGCATCCTGACGCTGCTCATCGAGATGTTCCAGATGAAGGAGACGTTCTTCAAGACTAGAAGTGTCAGGAAGAATTTCAACAACTAACTTAAGAGAAGGAATCTCACATTCAATGGGAAATACGGATTCCAACCCGTGAACTAGCTGAAACGGAGTAAATCCAGTTGCAGTTTTCACTAATGTCCTGTATGCCCAAAGTGCAGGATATAGCATGATATGCCAATTGGATCTAGCTTTATTGATTTTCCTTTGAAGAATTGTCTTCAAGGATTTATTCATAGCTTCCACTTGCCCATTGGCCTGAGGATAATACGGAGATGAATGCTCCTGCTGGAAACCTAATTTTAGAGCCAACTTAGCCATCATGCTATTCTGAAAATGACTGCCATGATCAGTGAAAATCTCTCTAGGAATACCAAAACGAGCAATAACCTGGTTGAAAATAAAGAGAGCTGCAGTCTCACCATCATTCCCAAAAGTAGGCATATCCTCAACCCACTTCGTGAAGTAGTCTACTGCTACAATAATGTACTTGTGACCTTTAGCCGAAGGCGGGTTACAAGTAGTATAATCAATACCCCACTTTGTAAAAGGACCGACAGTAATGACTGGAAAAAGCGGAGCTGGATGAGCACGCATTTTTCAAGTATAGACTTGACACGGATGACACTTTTTGACCGACTCCACACAATCTTTGAAAATCGAAGGCCAAAAGTACCCATCACGCAAGATTTTTTGGGCTGTAGCAAGCCCAGATAAATGACCACCACAAGCTCCACTGTGGCAATCATTCAGCACAGCCTCAGCTTCTTCGAGAGTTAAGCAACGTCTCAGGATTAAATCAACCCCTCGACGGTATAAAGCATCACCAATGATCAAATAATTTTTAGCCAAGTGATGCAACTTACGGCGCTCATCTTTCAAAAAAGTAGAGGGAAAATTCGAAGTCTAGAGATACACAATGATATCTCCATACCAAGGATCCTATGGAGAGATAAGAAACAAATGTTCATCCGGGAAGGATTCATCATAGACTATCTCCTCTCCATAGGGAAACTCAGAAATCAATTCCGCGAAAACTAATGATTTCTTGGACTTGGCAGACATAAACTCAAGATCAAATTCCTGCAAAATCACAATCCATCTATTGTATTTTCCCCTAATCACTCGCCTACTGAGAACAAACTGAAATGGATTGGCTGCTGCCAAAACATAAGTTTTTCGTAGAAGAATGTAATGTCTGAGTCGCTGCACAACATGAACAACTGCTAAAGCTAGCTTTTCTATTGGAGTATACCGGAGTTCAGGTCCTACCAAGCCTCGACTAAGATAGTATATAACATTCTCTACAAGAGCATCATCTTCCTGAACCAGAACCATACCAATGGTAGATTCTGCTGCTGCAAGATACAAAAGGAAATCCCTGCTATAATCAGGTGGACTCAATAAAGGAGTAGAGGTCAATGCTTTTTTCAAAGCATCAAATGAGCGCTGAGCGAAGTCATCCCAAAAAAATGGAACTCCTTTCTTCAACAATCTCATAAATCCTTTGGTAACTTCAGCATAATTTACGATAAATCTCCGAAGAAAATTAGCTTTTCCTTGTAGACTTTGAAGTTGACGAATAGACGACAGGGGAGGCAATCGAAGTATTGCCTCAACCTTGAAGGGATCTACCCTAATCCCTTCCCTAGACACAATGAATCCCAATAACCGACCGGATGTGACCGCGAAAACACACTTGTTCGGATTCAACCTAATCTTATAGAAACGACATCGTTCAAATACTTTCCGGAGGTGAGCAGGATGATCCATTCTCTTTCGAGAATGAGCAGCTAAATCATCCAAATATGCCTCGATAATCTGTTTGATGTCGTGGAAGGCATATGACATGGCCCGCTGAAAGGTAACCCCAGCATTTTTAAGACCAAAAGGCATCTTCTTGTAAGAAAAAGTACCCAGGGACAAATAAAGGCAGTCTTATGCTGATCTTCAGGATGGATAGTAATCTAATTATATCCAGAGAAACTGTCCATGAAGGAGAAAATCTCATTACCGGCACACTCATCAATAATCTGATCTATAAATGGTGTGGGGTAATTATCTTTCGGACATGCTTTATTAAGGTCTCTGAAATTGATGCAGACTCGAATTGTTCCTTGTTTCTTGTCTACGGGAATAGGGTTCGAAACCCATTCAATCAAAGGAACAGGGAAAATGAATCCCGCCTTGAGCAGCTTCTCTACCTCGGCTTTGATAGCTGCAGCCTTCCTAGGATTGACCGGACGAAGTTTTTGCCTCACAGGCTTAGCATTTTTGTAAGTCTTGATCTCATGCTGGACAATAGATGGATCTATACCAGGCATTTACTCATAAGACCAAGTGAACACATCCCTATACTCTTTAAAGAGATCGGTGTAAATCTAAATCTCTTCAAGGGAACATTAAGCTCTGATGAAGACATTCTATATGACATTGGGATCCCTGGAAATGTTCACCGAGATATTTGGAGAAATCACAACCATGTTCCCTTCAGCATATACCTGTGTTGGTGCTAAAGGGTTCAGGACTGGGCGAACAAGACCATGAGACACAGGGCTTGGGAAAATTGATTCAACTTCGCTCAAATCAGGTAAAAATTAAGACTGATGATGCAAATCATCCCATGCTCTATCTATACTAGTCATAGCTTCTAGGATGGCCTCTTCAGATGGAAGAGTGGTATCAAGGCAATCCTGGGCAGAAGAAGAACTAAGTGTCCAGGCCAGAGCCACATCGCCATCCAATTCCTCTGGAGAAAGAGGAGCTGGAATGGACTCTGCAGATTCAACAACAGATTGATAAGCAATCTCAGATGCAGACATCGGAAATGCCATTCCACCCACTTGACCTTTCGCTAATGTGGCTGTAGGGGAAGGTAAGGTCCCAGGGTCCGAAAAATAATGAGTTCTGAAGTACTCTCTTCGAAGAGGAGCCCTGGAGGATGAAATTGAATTTATATGAACAGTAGGCGGTGGAATATCAAAATTACCCATCAAAGAAGAATACATTCCAACCCCTAAATTCTCAACAGGCGACTTGGCCTTATCCAATTTTGGAATAGTTGAGTCAGTAGATGCATTCGGGTCTACAAGAGGACAGTCTAGTTGATCCACCGTAACAATCCTCCCTTCATGAGGGAAACAAATAATCCGAAATAATGAAGATGCAATGGCATCCATCTCATAAATCCAGTTTCTCACCAACAGAAGGTTGTAGTCCAAGCTTGCATCAACTATCTCAACCTCTATATTTACAATTTTTCCCCCAACACAGATGGGAAAAGCTGGGACAATACCATGGGGTCTGTGAGAATGACCATCAAACGTAGTCAGAAGAGTAGCAGATGGAACAGCTGCGGGAGATCCAATTCCCTTCCAACATGTGAGAGGCATCACACATGTGGAAGCACCCTCATCAACGACCGTCCGGAAAATATTGCATTTCCGATACGATGATTTAATATGAAAAGCCATATGATGGGGGAGTCTCTTTTTAAAATTAGTCATATCGAATGTAATCATAAGAGAGTTCTTTTGTTTCGACAACCCCAATAACAGTGAGCAGAGCACTGCGCTGAGCCGGACAAGACTGGAGCACCTCAAGAGCCGACATGGCACAAGGAATCTGCGCCAGATCTTCCACAATAGAGTAGTTCTGGGCAGCCCTAGCATTTGGAATAATCGTCATACGCTTAGTAGATGCTTTGGGCATCCGAGGTATAGGCTCAACAGTAGGCTTCATGATGTGAAGCGGCTCAGTAGCATCGGGAGCACCCTTGGCTTTCGAAGACTCATCTTCACCATAATCACGGGATCTCGTGGCGACATCCACGTGAGCACTCATCATGTATATGTTTGATGGAATTTCCCCTTCTTGGGTGCCCCCAGAGGAAGCCCCAGTATTTTGATTCGCGCCAACAACTAGCTGTTGCCCTTAGGGAAAAGGGTTTGTCAACACAGCCTGGGAACTGGAAGAACCTTGCTGAGCTAAGAAGCGCTGCGCATCCTGAATTTTAGGGCAAAGGTGAGTAAGATGGTCTCTAGCACATAACTTGCATGGAAAATTCACTTTCTTTTTATCCTTTGGACCCTCACCAACATGCTCGTTGGTTTTATTTGCATTACCCTTCCCATTCTTACCCTTTTTCTTATTATTATTCCCTCCCTTCTTCTTCCCTTCAGATTGTTGATTTTCTTTAGGGTTAGAAGTCTGAACGGCATTTACCGACAAATATTGAGAAGGCGATGACTCATCAGGCATAGCCTGACTAGAAGAAGCAGATTGTATAGACAACTGCTGCAATTGACTAAGCAGGTTAGCTGCACCACTATTGATCGACCCAATCAGTCCATCACCATGAGGACCGGGTTTAGTCTTGGATAAATATAATTTGGAGTGAGGGGCATTAGGCAAATATTTATGAAGGACCCCAGACTGAGAATATATCAATTCAAGCTGCTGGGCCCTAAAACTGGCCTGCTCCTCGGAAAATACCCCGGACATGGATACATCCTTAGAAATATCTGACTGCAGAGATTTCAGAAACCATTCCAAAAGGAATTCTCTTGGAATATGAGCTTTAATAAGCCTCTTCCTTCTCCACCATTCCTGAATATGATCATAAATGTGGGTTGCATCGTCCTGTTTAAAATTAGCTAGTAGTTCAGTCCCGGCATCATAACGGACAGGCAACTGGAAATGATTTAGAAATGTTGTAGCCAGATCTCCAAATGTAGCAAAAATGCCCCTAGTTAACTCAATATACCACTTGGCAGCATTTCCAGTTAAGGTGCATTGAAACAATCTCAACCTAATCGAATCGTCGATCAGGGATTTAGAAGAACACCATAAATGGAAAGTGGTGATATGATTAGTTGGATCCTCTCCGTTCTTGCCTTCAAACTTTGGAATGTCTGAAGGTAGTTTGGTGGTAACCGGAAGCCACCCTGGACTATATCGGATCGGATCATTCGTTAATTTCGACAGATCTGGCAAGTTTAATGTTGCCAGAAAAGGTAAACGAGGCAGAGCCTGAGGATTCCATCCTTGATGGGATGAATTCCCAACATTCTGAAAAGAGTACCCTGGATTTGATGAGGCACCAGGTTGCCAAAAAGGACTCGTAGAAAATTTTGGGCCAAAAGACCCAACATTTGGAGAAGGACCCCCTCCCAACGTAGAGTTACCAAAGACCGGACCAGTTCCCCCTCCCGAAGTATTAAATGAAGAAGAAAGCCCCTAATAGGGGTTCCAAGCATTAGAAAGAGGGGAAAAAGTCTGATAAGCACTCGACAAAGGGAAAGAAGCATTCCCTTGGTGACCAGTGTAAAACTGATTCCCTGCCCCCACTGTTGTGAATACGGGGTTCCAACCTGTAAAAGTAGTCGAACTCTGACCTCCAGACCAAGGGTTAAAACTCTGAGTCTGAGAAGTAAAAGGAAAATACCCTAAAGAAGGATTTGAACTAGGAATATGCCCAGTTTCGAAGGGGAACCCTTGAAAATAAACTGACCCACTAGCCATTGAAGACATGGGTGTAGATGCAGTTGCAACAGCGGAAAAGGAAAAAGGAGGAATCCCACTAGTGGGCATTCCAAAACAAAAGGGACCAGATTGAGAAGCATGTGCTTAGGTGAAACCAGAGCCAAACACAATAGTACTAGAAGCAATCGTAGATATAGCAATAGTGCCTCCTCCTTCAACTGAAGCAGGAGTCTGAATGCCTGCAGCACTCACAGCAGAAGCCACATTCCCAGTCGTGGCCATCGAAAGGTATGAATAAAATGGAGGATATTCTGGTCTTGCAGACTCAGGTCCGATGTACTCAATAACAAACGGATAATCAGGAGGAAGAGGACATGGAAGCGACTGAGGAGACTCAGGTACTTCCTCTACTTCTATTCCTAACTCTCCCGGAAACAAGACTCTCGAGGTGAGCGGAACGCTCCTCTCGGGACCAACACCAGAACCAAATACAGGACCTTCAATCCCTTGTGGAGGATCACTCTCCACTACGTCAGATACCACAGGGTGATACTCACCTGCTATGTTACTCCTACGCCTTCTTGAAGAAGGCTCTGCACTCTCGGGAGATAACCCCCGAATTCTCCTCAATCGACGAGGCACTTGATCAGCCACTTTAACAAATTTTAATTAGACTCAAAAAGGTATAAAGCTAAGCAAGCTAGGAGCAAAGAGAACTCACTAAAAAAAATCCCTAAGATACAGCCAAGCAAGCAGCCTTCAGGTATTTCCACTTCGGGTGATTAGGATCGGACACCAAAATATGAGAAAGCGAAAAATAGGACCTCCCGAAAGTAGTCTGGGATAATTACGGCCCAGGCCTACTAGCGAAGGTAACAGAAACAGTTACGCCAACCTCCTAACAACAACATTTTCCAGCACAAGTACCCAAGCTTCGCAAGGGCACCCCCCAGAAGTACTGCTGGAAGTGATACGATGTCTGCCTCAAGTACCACGGGTATTCCCCCCCGCAGTCACCTGTGTGGAACCTAGGAATGGAAACTATGGGCACCAATCCGTGTTAGAAGCCGAGTGGAACGGTCTTGAGGCAAGATCCAGCAAATCAGAGAGGGGGTATCTCTCCTCTCGGCCTTCACTTCCCCTCGCGCTTGACTCTCTAGAGGAGAGCTTTCCCAGTCCACCTAACGGAGTTGGATTTCGCTCAATTAATAAAATTCAATGTTTTAGTTTGAGCGGCCTTGGAGAGTTAACTCTCCACTCACCTAATCCAAGGCCCTACAACCTAGCTAGTTGGTGTATGACACTTAATAAAAAAATTGCTAGTTGTTTTTAAATTATAGCGCTTATTTTAATTGGCTGTTATATTAGGTCAATGGGATATGGAAATGAAACTCGTGGTGTTTTATGACGCAGAAAAGAAATTAATGAAAACCAAACTACATGCAAATGCAGTAATTGCCTTTCGATGAAAATAAATTTCTAAATGGGTTCTACGAGACTATAATTTTTTTTTTCTTTTCAAATATCAAACTCCACACTCGCAAAAATCTATGAAAAAGACTACAAATGCTTAAGTGCACCTAATGAAAATAACTAAGAGCATGCAAATTCTAAGATGCAGAGTCTAACAAAGCAAAGAGAAATTTCCTAAAAATCCTTCAGTTTTATCACTTTTCTAGTTGTCCACTAAGCTAGTTCCCAAAATCAGAAACTCTCAGTATAAAGACACCAAAATATGCTTGACACAAGAGGAAGAAACCAATGACAATTCCCTTCCCAAATCAAGTAAAAAAACAAAGGTAAGAAATCTCAACAAAGCTTCAAAAGATGTAACGAAACAAAAACAATAATGCAAAACAAAAGCAAAAGACAAAACAAAATGTTTTTTGAGCTTTTGAATTTTATAAAAAAGAAGAGCTCTAAGAGACCAAGAAAACTATCCAATTACCAATCCAAACAACTCTAAATTTCAAGCAAAACTTCAAAAACGCTCCAAATATTATAGTGCCACTTAGTAGCAAGATTTATATGAGCAAAATAAGACAAGAAACTCAGTAACTCAGCCCAGAAGAATAGTACAACCTTGTAGCAAACAAAAACTTCAAAGAACCAAGAAAGACTCTTCAAAAATTGCAACAAGACTTAGTCAAATGAACTCAAGAAAACCAACCAGAAGCAGGCAAAAATCGAAGCGCAAAGCAAGACACAAAGTTAGGAAAGAGTATATGAGCAGAAGCTCTCTATCCTGATGAAGCAGAACAACCAAGAATCCCCAGAAAGAGATCTTGGTACTCGAACCAGAAATGCAAGCACTAAAAAACAAGATTTGCCTAATAAGCTAGTCTTCAACCAATCAAGAGAGAAAAAGACCAATAACCACTATGAACACAATCCAGAGACTATAAAGACACTGCAGGAAGAGGTCTCCACAGGCAGACAAGACCTAAAAGTCAAGAAATAAAAAATTTCAAAATTTACCTAGGCATACTCTCCTTGAAAATTTTGAAACAAGCGTGCATACACGACTGTGTCAAAGGAAACCCACGTATACGCGAATTCTTTTAACAAAAACTGTGTGTATACGCGACTGTGTACAGAAAAACTCGCGTATGAAAAGGTAAATAATGAAAAAAAAATGATCAAGCCTGGATAAAGAACCAGGTCTTCAGTCTGACTGAGAAAAAGTTGACTGGACTGGAAATAATGATTAAAACTGTTGGAAACCTTTCAAACAGCTGAAACTACCCAACAGGGGAATCAAAAGAATGTGATCCCCAGTGGAGTCGCCAGTTCTGTTTCGGGAAATATCTCCCTAGAGGTTTGTTGGGTCAAAAACTCCACAGATCAGGGCATGCTACTCAGAAGGACTCACACACAACCACACTTAAATGCTAAAAACTAGATGACATCGATAGTAGAACTCACCCGTAGTCCTACGCTCGATGTAGATCCCGCGGGGTCCAAACCCCCAGCAACCCTTCTTCCTCTTCAACCTAGAAAATAAGAAAGAACATGCACGGAAACCTAGTTGTACATCATATATTGCTCCTAAATGTTAGTGTAATCCGTGTGAAACATTATATAAATAGTAATAAATGCTTAATAATCAATCTTTTCACATATGCAAATAGATATTAACACATAAGTTCAGGAACAAGATGGTTCTTCATTATTGCGAACATCATGTACAGTAATAAAAAGTGGAGAGATCACCTGAATCCTTCCACGGTCTTCGAATAGACCGTCGTCCGAATCCGTCCCGCCCTTGCCTCGCTAGGATACTTTCAAGACTTGTGCACACGAGATGAGATATAAACTGATGAACATCTCCAGGAAACAAGGGTTTCCTGTAAAAATCTGGGAAAGTGCAGGAGGCACGGGAAATCAGACTTGAAATAGGGATTCCAACAGAGTATAATATCTATGAATTTCTCCCTCCCTTAGGCCATGCACATGAGGGGATTTTATACTCCCTCAAAGTAGTTTCAATTAGTTGGAAATAGTTGGCCACGTGCTGGGGTGGTTGAACTACTGGAGTAACCATCAACCCAGCTCGAAAATAGGGAATTTTTTATATTTTTTAATGATTTTAATGGCATACGCAGAAAAGTGTGTATGGACTTGCGTATACATGCGAAAAATTCTAGGCATACCCGCGTATGGGATTTTTAACACTGTTTTTTATGAATTTTGTTCAAGTCTGTGGGAATGGGTGCCCAAGGCCAAAGAGACAATCATGAATCACTTGAGGGTGAAAAATGATGCTATAACAGTGATGATCCATTCTTCGGTGGATATAGCAATGCGACAGGGGAGGTGATGATACCGATTGGGGGTGGTCTGACATGTAGAGACACAACTCTAGGCCATCACATCTAAGGATGTGTGGGAGCATCGAGCATTGAGTAGTGGGCTACCGGTGGACATGGAGTTGCGTGGTGGTGTACCGTAGTGTGTAGGACTACATTTCGGAGTAGGAGTGTCCTACATTACATTAAGGACACAGGAGGAGTGACCTATGCCTTGACACAGACAAGGCACGAGATGGTACAGGGTGTTACAGTAGTAGTAGGGGGTACCCATCAGTGTACAGGGGTATGCCTCATTGTGAAGTGGCATGTCGAGGGGTACATGGATGATTGGTGGTATGTGAGGGTGTACGAAGCTACACAACAGGGTCTTAGAGTATTGCCTCCAGGGAGACTCATGGACATGGAAACTGGGCTTACCTTTGGGGGTAGTTCACCTAGGATCGATGGGGAGACAGATGAGCGATACTTGGCGGTATCTGTGGGGACTCACACACCTGACCTACTTCGACATCACTCACGGGCACAGTCGATTTTTTTGTTGTCCTTTGGCACTCTGGGCATGAGCAGCAAGGTGCGCGAAGTTCACCCAAGCTATTTGGAAGACACCCAGCACACTAGGGGAGAGACTTCTCGGCAGTGGCACTGGGTCGGTACACTAGTTGACGGCCACAGGTTAGGGGATGAGATGATCATCTGCAGGGGTGGCACATCGGTCATCACTGAGCCTACACCTAGGGAGCGGGTCATGAGGGAGATATGTGTCACTCTTTTCTCAGAGCATGCCAAGACCATGCATGAGCAGAGGATACTGGGTTCAGCAGAGGTAGCATCCCAGCATGAGTTTGGACTACAGACAATGTATCAACACATTATCGAGAGGGTGGATGGCAAACCCAGTGGAGATGTGGCGGAGGCAGGACATGAGGGCATTCCTTTCGTATGCCAGAGTGAGGACTCTTCTTCAGATGAGTCCATAGGATCAGTTGAGGACGCTTCTGAGGAGGGTGAGCAGTCACGGGACTCTGCGAGAGATACTCTGGGTGAAGAGTCACTTGTGAAGATTCAGCTAGAGCAGTAGGTGATGGAGCCTGAGTTGACCGAGGAGGACACTATTTACATTAGGCACGATATTCCTTTGGGGGAGAGCCAGATGGGTGCCCGCATTGACTCGATGAGGGTTATGCAGCTAACATTGGGATCAACCATTGAGGTGGGGCAGTCAAATGCACTGACATTGAGTACAGTGACAGAAGTTGTAGACCCATATCCTCTGGAGGTGTTGGAGGTTGATGGGATTGTTCTGCACGGGGCCAGTAGACAACAGGAGCATGAAATTCCTAATCAGGAGTGGGAGGAGCTATTGGATATGGTGGAGCATCCATCTGTGGGTCGACATAGGGATGAGGCGCAGATATATGTACACGCAGTGAGCAGAGCTGCAGTGTTTTTAGTGGGTAGCACTCTCCAGGAGTACATCGATGGAGCTTGCAACATGTCTTGCCCACTTTTGCCCATTATAGAGAGAGGGGCTTCCTTCTATGGGCAACTTTCATTGGCAGACAGGGCAGAGCAGTGGGAGTTGATTACAGGCTGGCGGCAACACTCCAGGCGTGTTCCATATGCAGTTTTTGTTGCTACATCAGATTCTTCTTCCAGGATGGATTGGCGGGAGATCATGAGTTGGTACCCTCTTGATGTTGCGGTATTCTTCGTATGGATCACAACAGATCAAGGGCCCTTAGAAATAGTAGATGTTATAGAGTCCAGCTGGTAGTGGGGCACAGGTCGTCATTTCTTCAGCACTCCATCCCGATTTCAGCAGAGCAGGATCAACGTGGGATTGAGTCGGGACTAGGATTGGAGAGAGGTGATGAGTTAGTACATAGTTGATGGGACAACTTACACAGTCACAGATACAACGCAGCAGGGGTCATGGTCTTTGCCTCTTAGAGCATTAGTCATTGCCATAGGCAGTGCGCAGTTCGAGCCGTGGGACTTGGGCGATTATTGGCCATGGTGGCGATGGGATCTGGGAGGATTGTTGGTTTGCTGGTATCGTGAGAGATCAGTTTGAGATCCATGCTTTGAGAGATCCCTTCATATTAGGGTGATGCAGAGGACAGGGAGGTTTCAGTGGCGCAACTAGGAACTAGACACATTTTACAGTGTCGGTGGGGAGCATCAGCTATAGAGGAGGCTTGTTCAGGCATTGCTTGAGGACAAGCAATTTTTGGCGGGGAGGACTGTAATATTCCCAATTAGCAGTAACTAATTGGAAATATTAATTTTGATCAATTTTTCCTTATATAATTAAATTATAAATAAAAGTGAGTAGAGGGGGACATACCTCACTCTAAAAATAAAGTGCACTCCCTAGTAGACACAATGTTGTAACTTAAGCGAGCCAAGGGGGGCCAAGAGACCACGTAGAGAGGGGAACCATGTAGACACATGGAGGGACTGCACTGGTTGGGTTGAGCATGTGGAAAAGGGAGGTTACATTAGAGGAAGTAGGCCTTAGGTTTTGAGAGAGGCCAACGCTATAAGAGAGAGGAGAGCCTCCTTATTTTGGTCATTCGATTATTATGCATTTGAGCTAGTCACTTCGACTTCTTGAGCACGCTAGCTGTTTAGCCTGTCTGCAACACTGTTTAGTGCATCGAGTGTCTCAATTCAGAGATCTCACCCTCAACCCTAGGGAACTTCGAGTGCTTGCTCGGGTGAGGTAGTTCCATCAGTATTTTTGCAGGAGGATCGATTAGTGGAGTTGGGGAGGAGCAGTGCATTTGGTGACTGCGCAGTCTTAAGAGGGAGGACATAGTCTCTTTTGGTGGGAGCTCTGGATCAGGATTGTTTGGAGGATTTGAGCTTGGAGATTGAGCAAGGGACCAACCCTTGCATATTGGAGGATTTTGGCAGAGTTTTGGGTGGAGTTTTAGAGTATTCTCTTCAGTGGCAGCGCAGAGCCTTGAGGGATAGCGTAGATCCTCAAGGGGGTGACTTTTTGGGGTTAGCTATTTTTGAAAAGCTTTCTGGGATTTTATGGGTTTGTTGAGTAGAGGCTGATTCCAGAGTTTCAGCATTTTCTGAGGTGGGGAGCAGCCCCAAATCTTCATGTGATCCCAATAGTAGCAACAACACAGTAGTTCTCCAGTAGTTTGGACACGGATCAGTTTGCAGCCATTTCTCTACCATTCTGATAGCTTTTCTTCACTTGCATGGTGCAAGTCTAGTTTCCATCACTCTAATCACCTATTTTACTCATTTATATTCTCAGTATAATAAAATGGCTTGGCATTCTATCTATATTTCTTGAGTATCTGTTCATGTCTACATTGCTAATATATGCTTGCACTACTATTATTTTTACCTATTTGAGCATTACTATTAGTATACCACTTGGTGTGTTTACCCCATACTCTTAGACAGAGTTTGGAAAGGGCCAGGTAGCCTCCAGATCTCATCCTCTTTTCAGAGGTGACATATCTGGTAAATTCCCTCCTAGTCCATCTCTGGTTGGAGTTTGTAGTGTTTGAGAGATATCCCTAAAAATGGATATTACACAAGGATCTTGGTGCTTGCATGATTCTTGATGACCCAGAGGGATATGTTAGATACATGGTGGATGATGGGGTCATCTATTCTTATGGGAGAGTCTTCTTGACTAGAGCTTCTGAGCTCAAGGAGAAGTTGTTACATGCAACACTTGTGGACTTTCTTTCCATGCACCTTGATGCATATCATGGCTTGATGGAGGAGTTCACTTGGGAGGGAATCCAATAGGATGTACATCAGCATATGGAGAGATGCATAGTTTGGATGACAATGGAGAGGTTGTCACAACTGCTTCCCTACTCATTAAGAGTGAGGGAGAATTTTCAGTTGAGCCATTTCAACTCAATGACCAAGGTACATAGTAGAGGATGTACATTTATGCATTATGATTTGTACTCTTTTACTTTTTGTGAGAAACATATTATACCAAGGAGGATCATTCCTTCTTGTATATTTTATTGTGATGTACTTGAGGCCATTTGCAACATTGATGTTGGACATTCTATTGTTGGTTTGTGGGAGAGGCCACATGATTCTTGGTGTGCACCATTGGCACCATATTTGACTTCTATGATCCCATCTTGTAGGATGATTGTGGCAGTAAAAAAGTGGCTAAAAGGACACTTTTTATACCTTTTTTGAGGTAGGCAGGGACTGCACTGCGCTGGTTCCATATGTGGAACTATGATCCACCTCCCAGTTGTCATATGACAACTTGTTTTTATTTGTTTTTGCTTCCATATATTGATGATGTTCTTATGTTTATGGGAAGCTTTGTTGGGAGGATGGAACAAGAGTTGGAGGTGCCCATTGAGCGTATGATTCTCCATACTTCATATGTTGCATGGTTAAGGAGAAAAAATGGGCAAACCATGGTTTCCACACTACACCTCTTGTCTTCATGTGGGAGGAGCCATTTGGAGAACTTGAGTTCTTGGGAGAGGCACTTCATGGATGTTTGGTTTGGTGGGGTAACTTGGGTCAATCTTGGAGGCCATCATATTTCAGCCCAAGATCAGCAACAACCCCATACATATCATAAATTGAGAGAGAAACAACATGGGTGGAAAAATCTAATCTCTCCATACAGCCCTAATACATTGCATGAACTGGGGGTTGAGGATTTCTTTGATGAGATACATAGGATGGATCATTTCATTTGGATGATAGCATGGGTATGGGAGTATCTAATTGGGAATGAGATCCCCTATGTTTTTCATCACTCCTACCTTGAGGAGGCCATTGGACAGCAAGAAGGTTTCCACTTATACCTTCCATTTTCTCATGATGTGAGCCATGTGGGGTTGCATACTTGGGAGGAACCATTGGAGGGCAGATTTATTGCAGATTATTTTGAGCAGTGGTGGGGACTATTGATGAGGAGGCCACAAGAGGAAGAGGGGAGTAATTTTGCTCCACCTTTAAGTTTTATTGAGGACAAGCAACATTTTGGAGGAGAGGACTTTAATATTCCAAAAATTTAGCCTTCAACTAAATGGAATATTATAGTTTGTTTTATCACTAGGTAGGTGAATAAGTGGGTAGGGAGGCCCATAAACCTCTTTAGAAGGAATAATAACACTCATAATGTGAAAGGAGGAAGAATAAGCATCTAAATTAAGCACCGTTGGGTGTGAATTGGAGGGGATACATGTTGAATAGGTCAACTTTGACCAAGTCAGCAGCGTTGTCCTCGAGGAGTGGAATTCATGATGAGACAATGAAATTTTAGTGGAGGAAAAGTTGCATGAGCTTGGTGGAATTTGTGGATGGGACCCAATGTGAGAAGGCTCACACACTATATATAGAAGGGATGGAAGCCATTGTTAGGGATTTTTTTGGATTATTATTTGATATTGGTCTGTTTACACTTTGCATCCTTTAGCTGTTTAGCGGGGTTTTCTGTGTTGTTTAGCACAAGAGGGTTCTTGATCGAGAATCCCTACCTCATCCTCAGGGAAGGAGAGGTTCATTGGGCTATATTTATTCATTTCATCATTTTTTCCAAGCTTCCTTCTTCAGCTACAACGCAGTTTCTGTTTAGAGCTAGGTTGTGTTGCAGGGTGCAGCAAAGGAGGATCACAGAGAGCCAATTCTGGGCTTGTTTTTCAGTGGAGAGGTATTCTATCCATTGGAGGATCAAAAATAAGGGATCCTGGGCATATTTCTATATTTTTTGCATCAGGCCAACCATCTACCATCCCTCACAGCACAATTTCAGTTTAGATCTGTGTTATTTTTAGTGGTAGTTGCTGGGAGGGTTCATTGAGCTCGTTAGGAGGGTCTGTTTCTGAATGGAGGGATCAAACTTCTATTGAGAAATACCATTGGAGGAGGAAATTATCATTTCATGTCTATCATAGCCTCATTCTATCTAGTTCCAGGTTAGAGTGACATATCAACCCTAGGGTTATTTGTCACATTGTATATTTTGTTTGGTATTAAAAGCAATATTTTCTGGGTTGGCTAGAAATCATGTATTAGAGCCCATATCTTCCTTTCTGGGAATTTATTTTGTATCTATCAGCCATATTCCATTTATGTATGTTTACAACAACAACTACACTGATATAGACAGCACTGTCATTGCTTTCCAGCATTCTATACAGTAGCAACAACTCATGTGCTTATTGCTATGAACATGGGAGGCTTGTTGTTATTGCTTGAGTGGCTTGACACTAAAGATATTTTTATATATTGTTGCTAATATTTTAATAAAATGATGGGTGCATATTGGTCCCTCTTATGATATGTTCATATTTGCTATGTTTTACATTATTATGTCTTATATTGCTGTTATTTCCATTTTGGAATATTACAGTGGTAACAGAGCATAATATTGGCTCAGCCTGTGCATTCAAGATATTATTCCATAAGGAGGAGAAGATTCTCATAGAAAGGAAAATTTGTACATAAGAAACAAAGGCATGAATCCATTATTTGGAGAAATGAAGGAAGAGAGACTCTCCCAGCTTCTTTTTCAAACTGTGAAAAATATCAAGAAAGAAATCAAGGAGATGAAAAGGGAGAGGTGTAGAAAATTTCCAAGAGGGTTTGAAAGTGAAGCAAGCCCTAAATATTCACATAATGGGTGTGAGAATTCAGCCACACATGCTGATCCACAGCGCAGTTTATTTCCCACATTCACTGCAAGAGAAATGGAGGAAGAAGATGCACCAAAGGAGGATACCTTGAGTGACTATCTTCAAGAGTATGAGTCTCAATCTTTGAGATTCAAATAGCACTTGGAATTCCAAGGGTTTTTCCAACTCAAGGAAGAAAAAAGATCGAACAACCATAATAGAAGCAAGAGAGGTAGAATCTTTCTGCCTAACTTTGATGGATCATCAAAGTGCACTGCCAAGGCTTGGGTGAAGGAGCTAGATTCCTATTTTCAGCTACACCAAGTTTCAGAAAAGGAGGCCATTAGAGTAGCAGCGTTGCACCTTAAAGGTATGGCCCATGATTGGTGGTTTTATAGTTCTGCTTAATTTCATCATGCAAATGTAAATACTTATGCAGGGTTCACTAGGAAGTTAGTGAAAATATTTGATATTAAACATTGTGAAACATCTTTTGTTAAACCCAAAAATTCAAAACCTTTGCATGAGTTGGAGGGGTATATTTTACCAACTCCACTCCATATTTCTATTGAAGGGGATAGAAAAATGCATAATACCTTGCCAAGGGCAAGATCCCCACTTCTTGAAGAGCCCTCTTCTATAGATGAAGACATGGTGATTCCTCCTACAAGGGAAGACCAAGATCTAGGGTCTCTCATTGATGATGAGGCATTTTCAAATATTGATGAAGAGGATGAGAAAAGAAGAGATAACAACATTGTACCATCAGGAGAAGGTCCATCACCACATGGAGGTGGAAAGGGAGCCATTGCTTCCATTAGAAGAGCCCTTGTGTCTTTTCAAGGAGTTCCAAATGATCTAACATGTGGGGACCAAAGCACAATTCTGGAGCAGCATGTATCAGTTTTTGTGGATTGTGATACTTGACAGATGGAAGGAGAAGAAGGAAAGAAGGATCAACATCAATGGATGATGGGAATTCACCCTTATCTATTTTAGGAGGTTTTTGCATAAAATAAGGATATTGTATTGCGCAGTGAAAGGTGGGACAAATTCGTCCACTCATATATACCATCTACTTTAGATCTTGATGTCTCACTACATCTGGGCATTCCACCTGGGAAGCCACCAGATCTAGAGTTGGTGAGATAAATATTACCATTTGGTTCACCACTCTTAGATCATAGAGGGGTGGATACTTTGGAGGGGTATAGTACAATGCAAATAGTATGGGATAGACTCAAGGAGGAGGGAGACATTCTCCCATTTTCAACATTACCCACTCTCACTACATATTCCGCGCTGACATAAGTTACTGCAGTGATGGAGGATGGCACCACCATGGTGGAAGTAGACCACTCCATGGATGTGGAGAAACAGAGGGTACTTCCCTTGAGGAAGGAATCCTCCACATATTAGAGCAGATGGAGGCCATTCATGCTTACATTGGTCAGGATCAGGAGGTTCTTTTTGGATGGAAACTTCTCATGGGAGGCCAACTTCTAAAGGTCACCAATTTTACTTGAGAATGAGTAGTTGCATGATGGGCATGTCAGC
Source organism: Pinus albicaulis (assembly GCA_034641835.2). NCBI lineage: Eukaryota > Viridiplantae > Streptophyta > Pinopsida > Pinales > Pinaceae > Pinus > Pinus albicaulis. The sequence continues at coordinate 1,053,244,661 of CM076578.1, forward strand.
ACTTTGGAGGATGAATTTGGTATGAGGGATGTCAAAGGAAAAGAAAATAGCATGTGGTGAGCTTCACATTTCATATCTTCAACGCTGTCTCTTAGGAAGATTGATCCATATTCGAGATCTCAACTATTGGTAGAGTACTCCAAGAATCTTGGTGCTTGCATGATTCATGATGGCCTAGAGGGAGATGATAGATACATGGTGGATGATGGGGTCATCTATTCTTATGGAAGAGTCTTCTTTACTAGAGGTTTTGAGCTCAAGGAGAAGCTGTTACATGCAGCACTTGTGGACTTTCTTTCCATGCACCTTGATGCATATCATTCATTGATGGAGGAGTTCACTTGGGAGGGAATCCAATAGGATTTATATTAGAATATGGATATATGCATAGCCCATATGATGATGGATAGGTTGTCACAACCAATTCCTTACTCATTAAGAGTGAGGGAGAACTTTCAGTTGAGCCATTTCAACTCAATGACCAAGGTACATAGTAGAGGACGTACATTTATGCATTATGATTTGTACTCTTTTACTTTTTGTGAGCAACATATTATACCAAGGAGGATCATTCCTTATTGTATATTGTATTGTGATGTATTTGAGGCAATTTTTAGCGTGGATGTTGGCCATTCTATTGGTGGTTTGTGGGAGATGCCACATGATTCTTGGTGTGCACCATTGGCACCGTAATTTACTTCCATGATCTCATCTTGTAGGATGATTGTGGCAGAAAATAAGTGGCTGAAAAGACACTTGTTATAATTTGTTTTGAGGCAGGCAGGGGATGCACTACACTGGTTCCACAAGTGGGACTATGATCCACCTCTCGGTTGTCATATGGCAGCTTGTGTTTATTTTATTTTGCTTCCATATATTGATGATGTTCTTGTTCTTATGGGATGATTTGTTGGGAGGATGGCACAAGAGTTGGAGGTGTCGATTGGGAGTATGATTCTCCATACTTCATATATTGCATGTTTTAGGAGAAACAATGGGCAAACCATGCTTGCCACACTACATCTCTTGTCTTCATGTGGGAGGAGCCATTTGGAGAACTTGAGTTGTTGGGAGAGGCACTTCATGGATGTTTTGATTGGTGGGGTAAATTGGGTCATTCTTGGAGACCATAATATTTTAGCCCAAGATCAGAAAAAACCCCATACATATCATAAATGGAGAGAGAAACAACAGGAGTGGAAAAAATATAATCTCTCCATACAACCCCAATACATTGCATGAACCGAGCGTTGAGGATTTCTTTGATGAGCTACCTAGAATCATCATTTGGATGATAGCATGGGTATGGGAGTCTCTCATTGGGAATGAGATCCCCTATGTTTGTCATCACTCCTACCTTGAGGATTCCATTGGACAACAAGAAGGTTTCCACTTACACCTTCCACTTTCTCATGATGTGAGCCATGTGGGGTTGCATACTTGGGAGGAACCATTGGATGGAAGATTTATTGCAGATTATTTTGAGCAGTGGTGGGAACTATTGATGAGGAGGCCATAAGAGGAGGAGGAGAGGAATTTTTCTCCACCTTTACAGTTGCTTGAGGACAAGAAACATTTTGGAGGGGAGGACTATAATATTCCAAAAATGTAGCCTTCAGCTAAATGGAATATTATAGTTTGTTTTATCACTAGGTAGGTGAATAAGTGGTTGAGGAGGCCCATAAATCTCCTTAGAAGGAATAATAACACTCTTAATGTGAAAGGAGGAAGAATAAGTAGCTATATTAAGAACCTTTGGGTGATACATGTTGAATAGGTCAAATTTTACCAAATCAATAGCGCTAGCATGGAGGAGTGGCATTTATGATAAGACTACATAGTTTTAGTGGAGGACAACTTGCATGAGCTTGGTGGCATTTGTGGATGGGAACCAATGTGAGAAGTCTCACACACTATATATGGAGTGTTAGTCATCAGTATTTTTTCTATTTTTATAGATGAATAAATACTTATCCTAGAGTTCTAAAAATCAAATTCGTGAATATTGTGAGTTTTAGAAATCTCACTGCTTTCATTATCCTTAGGATAAAATTTTGACTATTTTACTATAATGTCATGTCATGGTCAGCCTATCACTCCCAGAAGACCCATCATGGGCTCATGCCACTCACTTTCACTATTTTTTTCCACCTCTAACCTCAATACTCTACTTTGACTTTGCCTCACCCCTCCACCTACCACCTAAGATTTCCAAACAAACTACCCTTTCCCATGTTCATCCAATGCCCCAAGCATTGATGGTCTCACTGACTATCTCTGTAGGATCTTTAGATAAATCAAGTACAATGGATTTTGATCTTCAACACATCAAATTATCAAAAACTTTGTTTTCATACTTGAGAACCCTAAGAAAAGATTTCAGTCAAAGGAAAAGTCTAAAGAGTCTCCCACTAGGTCATTAGGGTTTTTCATGGTTTGAAGGATTGCCTTTGATGTTCTAAAACACTGTTTTTCTTGTGTCAAGAAGATGAAAGCAAATGTGAAATAAGGTCAAGCAACTGTTTGTCCAAATTAGGTCAGAAAGGCCTTCAAGAAGGATTACTTTGCCCAAGACAACATTCAGAAAAATGATAACTGTGCTTCTTAAACATTTATGTAGGAATGATTGAGATAACTATCTTAAAAATAAATAGGTAAGGTAAGAGGCTGACTCCTCACTAAAGAACATCATGCCAGCAGAAGAATATTTCAAGGGACTACTGTGTGTGTCATTCTAAGGATTGTCAAGGTAAGTGTTCCACTTCCTCAAAGGAAAAATGCAAAGAATATCAGTGTGAGGGAGATCACATTTTCAAGAACAGTCAATTCCCCTCAAATGGTCAAAGGAATCTAAGCATAGGGTTGAGTTTTCATACAAAATTCCAAGCTTTGTTCATGAGGTCATTGTTATGAAAGTGTCGGAAACACCAAAAGCATCGAACAAGACTAACTCATTATGACATGGCACCTACAACAATTCGAAGTGGCTAAGAAGAGACATAGAAGGCGTGATCTATAATATTTGTCAAAATGGATACATCATTGTAAAGAGTGAAGGAGAGGTAAGAATAAACATGTTTTGTATTTCACTACTTTCGGAGATGTGAAAGGGATAAATGTTGGAAATACGGGGGGGTGAATCCGTATTCCTTTCAATTAGAACATTAGTTAATCTTCAATTATTATCAGTGTTTGTATAATGATAGCAGCAAACAAGAGGAACAAAAATGCACATAGTTTTTATGGTGGAAACCCACTCCGAGACAAAAACCACCTAATGCTTTTCTAATAATTCTTTAATATTCAACTCCAATTGAAAATAAAGCTCCAACTTCCTAGAATCTAGAAAAGCATTATTCTCTAGCTCCCATTGGATGGATGCTCCAATGCTCGAGATTCTTCAGTAGTCAACTGAACAGATTCCCCAACACCCAATGAGCTACAACTCACCCTAGCACCACCCTACCACCCTATAGAAGAATAAAGAAGAATGGACTCCCGTACCAGGGAAAATGGTCCACTTTACAATGATATAGAATGATGTAGAAGAAGAAGATATACTAGACCATAACCCCAACTTTGACACAACCACCTAATGATGATCCTAGACCTCCCAACACCGCCTCTTCAACCCTTGGCAGATAGATACTAGTACAATTTGTACAATAATGTATTTACAATGACTAAGTACAATGATACCTTTACAATGATTGTATGCAGTGCTACCCACTTGAAGACTTCATATAATGAACTTCTTGCTACTGTTATGCACCTTGGTTGCTACTCTTTTCATGCTACCCTCTTCTACACCTTGCTTTGCTTTACTGTCGTAGAAAGTTTGGTCCTTTGCAACCCTTGAAAATACATGATCCAGCTTTTTCTTGCCTTCTAGAAGCTCTATATTGAATCTGGTGTATCTCTGTTATTTCAGATCCTCAATATCTTATTTTCGGTCCTGTAGTAGTCCTCTAAGTTTTCTTTCCAATGCCACAGGTCTGACCCAATTTGGATTCTTCAAGAGAGAGTTATACCCAATCTCTCATAATGCCCTAATTATGGACTATTTCAGCAGAGCGAACTTGTACGACGTGCCACGTGTCACTGTTTCTTCATTCGGCTCTGAAATTGATAGAGTGAAAACTATAGTCTGTGCACTATCTGTCAATTTTTACATAATTCCCATCCGATACTCAGAGAGAGAGTTATGACGATTTTACCAAGGTCACTTCTTTGAGATTAATTTCAGGAGCCTACAAAAACCCTGACTTCCACAGATTATATCTCCAAAAATGTTATGCACCTTGATCTGAAATTTTTACATCAGCTTCCTCAGGATTTCAGCTTCACCTCATAAAAATTTCAGCTTTTAAACCTTCGTAGAAAAAAATATAGAGTGAAAATACCACGATGACCTATTTCAGATGGAAAAATCCCTTGCATAAGGAGGAAATGAGGATCAAAATTTATATAAATGCTTAGGTTGAGAAGGGCTTCAACAAGTGAACATGGGAGGGATTTCAGGAGCTTAAAAAATATTAATTATGACTTTTCAATGACCCATGCCCCAACCCCATGGGGTTTTATCCCACTAACTGGGGGTACAAACTTCAAACATGAATATCTCTCAAACCGTGAAGAATTACATGGTGTGTCATATATCAACGAAAACATCTCGACAAGTAGAAACCATCAAAAACATTATTTACCCAGAATATATTAATTTGGAAGGTCAAATTTCCCATGCAATATTAGGTTAGCCCCTGGTGCTGCTTGGGTTGACATCAATGACAACCGCTGATCAACAATCTCCCCCTTTGGCATTGATGGCAACACAAGCACTCCCCTTGCGATCATGACACCTCTTCCTACAACATTCTCTCCCCCTTCGACATCAATGGAAAAGGGTAACTTCTCGAAGCAAAACCATCTTCGTGGACCTCGTACACACTCTACCCCCCCCACACACAACCGTCATGCAGACCTGTAATCTACTTCCACTCCCCCTTTATATTCTGAAAAAGGAAAATCTAATGAGAACTTGGGAGAATCCCAAGCTTCTGGTGAAGATTTTCCAATGCTGGCAAATATTTAATATGTGATTCTTTTGGTGCCGCTTGGAATCTTGCTACTTGTCCACTTGCTTGTATAAAATCTGGTGAGGAGGCTATTACATATAGAAGACTACTAATCATAGATATGTACAACCTTTGATCCACATCCTTAGATGAGTCGTCTATGCTCATTTTGCAACCTGTTACCATTGGAGTAAGGATGGGTTTGCAATCTTCCATTTTAAATTTCCTGAGCATTTCCTTGATGTACTTGGCTTGACATATAAATATTCCTTTCTCTTGCTGAGATATTTGAAGCTCTAAGAAGTATGTCATCTCACCACGTAAAGATATCTCGAAATCACTTTGCACCTTTGTAGCAAACTTCTTACTTAGTCGATCATCATTGCTACCCGTTATTGTATCATCCTCTTTAGCTATTAGACATGCTTTGGTTGCTTCATCCAGAAAATATATGTTGTTTGGAGCTCGACTTGCTGTAGCCACAATTTCACCATACACACCTTTCCTGATTTCACATTTCATGGAGTTGAATAGTATTGTGTGTCCTTGATCACACATTTGTCCAACACTGAGCAGATTTTGATTCATGTTTTCAACCAATAGAACATTCTTGGCTAGGACATATTTGGTTCCGAGAGTGACAGTACCTGATCCTATAAAATTTGAAGATCCATCATTTCCAAAGGACACAGTTTCATCCTTCTTCTCTTTCAGAGATACAAATTTATTTCTATCTCCAGTCATATGCATTGAGCAACCGCTATCAACATACTACACATCTTTGTTCTTTTGAGCCTTGAAAGCAAGAGCACAATTATCATTCTTCTTATTCTTCCATGTTCGTTCGTTCTGTGGCTTCGAAGATTCTTCTGGAGGATTTTCAAGTCTACAGTCTTTGGCTATGTGTCAAAAGTTTCGACATTTGTAACATTCAACATTATTTCTTAAATTTTCAAATCTATTGATTTTTTGTTGAGCCCTGGGAGGTTCATATTTGACAGATCTCTTGGAATTGTATTCGTTCCTAGGGTACATGTGACATTCTACATCTTTATGACCAAATTTTCCACATGAATAATAGTAGCCATAAAAAATATGTTGGTACTTGGATGGAAATTTTTGTCGAGGAATTGTCTTCCAAGGTTGTTCTTGTGAATCTTGTCCAATGAAGTCTACATGCATGTCAGATCTCATAGGTTCATTGTATTTTGTTGTAGAAGGTCCTGCTTCTTCTTCTTTGTAATCAATGCCAGTTTTGTCATTGTAAGATCATTGATTGTTGATGAGTTCTTCCAATGCCCTTGAGTTTTTGGCATAGTTTTGGATAGTTTTTCCCTTCTTCACTTCCTCACGCAGTGAAACTACTTCAGCTTCTAATTCTTCCCTTTCTTGGTTTCTTTCTTCCAACTTCTTTTGAAGTGACTCTTCAATGCATTTGTGTTCTTCAACTTCAATTTTGAGAACTTGAACTTTTTCTTCAAGAGTTTTGGAATGGATCTTCTCTGCCTTGAGATCTTTTATAACCTTATTTATTTCCTCATAAAATTCTTCTATGGTCCATCCTTCTTCTTCATTGTTTGATACCTCTTCTTTATTGTGCTTGGCCATAAAAAATACTCTCTCATTGGCTTCTTCTTCACTGTCATTATCTTCATCGGATGATGAGCTATCTTATTTAGAGAGAAAGTTCCTTTTGGATCCTTGCTTGTTGAATTTCTTAAAGCCTTTCTTTCATTTTAAGTTGCCATTAATTCTGTTTGGACATTTTGTTGCAAAATGCCCAACCTCATTATCACTAAAACATATCAATGGAAGTTTACCTTTGAATTTTCCCTTACCAATTTTTAGTTTTCCCGTGAAGTAAGCATATTCTTCATCTGAAAGACCTTCTTCATCATCTCCCTTTTCTTCACACTTGCAGGTGCATGTCCTTTCAATTGAAGGTTGTTTATCCTTATTGGTTTTCTTAGATGCAACAATACAGTTTCTATTACGTGAAGTACCCTCTTCTTCATCACATCTCATTTCATATGCTATGAGAACTCCATGTAATTCCTCTTTGCTAAGTTTGTCCAGATTTGCACTGTATTCTAAGAACTGTACCTTTGGGTTGAATATCCCTAGTAATGTTCTAAGAATCTTCTGTATAATGGTCTTCTCGTCAACTGGCTCTCCCAATCCTTCCAGAGTATTGGTTATTTGATCAACGTATTGAAAGTATGCAACAATGTTGCAATATTCTTTCATTCTGAGTTGCTCAAATTTTTGTCTATAGATTTGAAGCTTTGCTTCTTTGATATTTGAGTCACCTGCATATATATTCTCAAGCTTGTCCCATACATTTTTGGTAGTTTTACAACCCAACACCTTATGATAAGCAAATTCAATAAGTCCACTGATAATGATATTCTTTTATTTTGCATCATTTACCAAATTCTTCTTACCTTGTTCATCCGTAGTTGACATAAATCCATTTTGAACAGTGTCCCATACTTCGTAACCTTGCGCCAAGAGTTAGACCTCCATTCTTCCTTTCCAGAGTGCATAATTATTTTCATTGAATAGAGGTACACCATTCTTGGTATGCTCCATGACCTCCTTCCAGCTGTTAAACTTCTATTGAAGGAACCAAGCTCTGATACGAATTGTTGGAAATACTAAGAGGGGGGGGGGGGGTGAATCATTATTCCTTTCAATTAGAACATTAGTTAATCTTCAATTATTATAAGTGTTTGTACAATGATAGCAGCAAAAAAGAGTGAACCCAAATGCACGCTTTTAAGGTGGAAACCCACTCCGGGACAAAAACCACCTAATGCTTTTCTAATAATTCTTTAATATTCAACTCCAATTGAAAATAAAGCTCCAACTTCCTAGAATCTAGAAAAGCATTCTTCTCCAGCTCCCACTGGATGGATGCTCCAACACCCGAGATTATTCAGTAGTCAACTGAACGGATTCCCCAACACTCAATAAGCTACAAATCACCCTAGCACCACCCTACCACCCTATAGAAGAATAAAAAAATAATGGACTCACGTACCAGGGAAAATGGTCCACTTTACAATGATATAGAATGATGTAGAAGAAGAAGATATACTAGACCATAACCCCAACTTTGACACAACCACCTAATGATAATCCTAGACCTCCCAACACTGCCTCTTCAACTCTTGGCAGATAGACACTAGTACAATTTTTACAATAATGTATTTACAATGACTTAGTACAAAGATACCTTTACAATGATTGTATGCAGTGCTGCCCACTTGAAGACTTCAGATGATGAAATTATTGTCACCACAGTGCACCTTGGTTGTTGCTCTTTTCATGCTACCCTTTGCTGCACCTTGCTTTGCTTTTCTGCCCAAGAAAGTCTGGTCCTTTGTAACCCTTGACAACACATGATCTAGCTTTTTCTTGCCTTCTAGAAGCTCGATATTGAATTTGGTGTATCTCTATTATTTCAGATCCCCAATATGTGATTTTCAGTCTTGTACTAGTCTCCTGAGTCCTCTTTCCAATGCCATAGGTTTGACCCAATTTGGATTCTTCAAGTGAGAGTTATGCCCAATCTCTCACAATGCCCTAATTATGGACTGTTTCAGTAGAGTGAACTTGTACGACGTGCCATGTGTTACTTTTTCTTTATTCGGCTCTGAAATTTATAGAATGAAAACTACAGTCCGTGCACTATTTGCCACTTTTTACAAAATTCCAATTTGATACTCATAGAGAGTTATGACGATTTTCCCGAGGTCACTTCTTTGAGATGAATTTCAGGAGCCTGCAAAAACCCTGACTTCCACAGATCATATCTCCCAAAATATTGTGCACCTTGATATGAAATTTTTACAGAAGCTTCCTCAGGATTTCAGATTCACCTTATAAAAATTTTAGCTTCTGAAACTTCATATAAAAAAAGTTAGAGCGCAAATTCCATGATGACCTATTTCAGATGGTTGAATCCCTTACATAAGGAGGAAATGAGGATCACTATTTATATAAATGCTTAAGTTGAGAGGGGCTTCAACAAGTGAACGTGGGAGGGATTTTAGGAGCTCAAAAAATATTAATTATTACTTTTCAATGAACCATGCCCCAACCCCATGGGGTTTTAGCCCACCAACTGGGGGTTCTAGGGGTACAAACTTCAAACATGAATATTTCTCAAACCGTGAAGAATTACATGGCGTGCCATATATCAATGGAAACATCTCAACAAGTAGAAACCATCAAAATCATTATTGACCCAGAATATATTAACTTGGTAGGTCAAAACTCCCATGCAATATTGGGTTAGCCCCTAGTGCTGCTTGGGTTGACATCAATGACAACCGCTGATCAACAATAAAAAACATGTTTTTTCAGTTTCTCAGTGCAAAAAGAGGTTTGATAGTGCCAAGACTCTCAAAGGTTGAAAATTACCTCTTCATCTCTCCAGCAAGACATCACCAAAGGAAGACGAATTAACTTGAAAATTTTCAAATCACTTGCAAAAAAAAAGGGTCAAAAAGGATATCAGTGAAATGATAAAGTGATAAAACCTTAGCAAAAGTGGGTTTTTTTATTTTAATTTATTTCTCAAGGATATAAAAGCATGTCAGTTATCATTGTTAGCCCATTTGTCAAAGGAAAGGAGAGAAAAGCGCTACCAAGAGAAAGTCCTGAGTTTTTGAGAAATTCTGGGCAAGTTCACTAGTGCTGCGCACAGAACCTGGCACTGCGCTCACAGAACCTGGCGCTGCGCTCACAGAACCTGGCGCTGCACATAGGAAAGTTTCCACAGTGTAAAAATACACTGCGCTGCACTCACAGGAGGAGGCATTGCGCTTACGGCAGGGCACTACGCGCAGACCTAGTTTGCCCGACAAAGACCCGACCCACCCAGAACTAGTTTGGCGCTATGCTCACAAAGGATCCAACCGGCCCAGTCTGCCTGGCGCTACACCCATAAACATCCAACAAGCATGAGAAGACCGGCAGGCCTACACTAGGCAAGCAACGCTGCATGCAGAGGGTGACCTGATAGGCTCGACGCTACGCATAGAGCCTGATAGGCCTGCACGCGGGCATCACTTGCCCAGGAGCACTCGACTCACCTAGAATTCTGCCCGACGCTGCACGTAGGGCTAAAAAGGCCTCTTTTTCTGCAAATTTCCATCAAATTCCAAAGGGACAACTCCAAGATACTTCCAAGGCCCTACAAAGGAGTTCAAATTATTTTATGAAAAGGGTCAACAAAAGATGAACAAGAAATCAGTGAAGAGGTTGAGAGTGGTGATGATGCTGAGAACAAAAAAAATACAATGATGAAGCAGAAAACATGATGACTGATGATACCAATAATGAAGATTAAGAATTTGATGACAACATCAAGGATCATAGCCATGATAAAGACACCAACAAGACTACAATCACACTTCTTTCATTCACATATCAGAGAGGGCCAAGACATGTGTTTGATGCCTCTAAGAGGCAAGGGACCATGCCATCCACCTCAGCTCAAACACTAAACAAAGGAAAACAAAAGGTGAAGAGAGGTAGGAAAGAGATAGCCAAACACTATGTCTTGAAAAACAAGCTCATTAGTGCCAAGCTCAAAGAGGCCCTCATATATATATATATATATTTTTTTTTCTGAATAAGACTAATTCTATTAAGAGAGTAAACATATAGTACAATCAATCTTGCATGAAAGCGAAGCAGAAAAGCATGGGAGTTGTAGGTGATAGGCTATCAACCTCGCTCCTAAATGACAACAAAGGAATGAGCAAAAGGTAACAATGAATGCAGAAAAACTACAGTTGGACAGAGGTATCTACCCAATTTGGGTGGATATTGCCAAATGCCATTTTTTCCCTTTTTTCTTGCTTACTTTGACCCAACCACTGGAACTTGGTTGGGCCATGACCAATTGTAGACTACCCTGCACTGGGGGCAAGATTTCTTGATCAGAGTCAGAGGAAGAAGACACGTGAGAGCGTTTATGAGAGATCGGAGGGGCAGAAAGATCCGCGGGACTGGCCGAGGGAGCATCCATCGAAATCCCACCATTCTCCCCATTTGCTTCAATTTCCTCCTCATCCGAGCTAGAGGAGTCTGGATCATCCACGAGGGGGGGGAGGAACAGAGGAATTCCAGCTTTTGGATTTGGGTTTGTGATTCAGATTCTTATTTTTGCTAAGGAACTGGGTGCATGCATTTTGGAGGTGCTCCGTTTGATGACAATGGCAGCAACGGAAGGCCGTATTTTCATAATCCAAGGTTTTTGTCCAATGGAAGTCCCCAACCTTGAGGTTGATTTGATCCAAAAATCCTTTGCTAATATCTATTTCCGCACATAATCTTCCATAGGTGTAGAGTCCCTTCTCCCTTCTTGAGGTATCTGTAGCGAGATAGCGGCCTAAGGTATCTCCAATGGCTAAGAAAACATAGCAATGCCATAGATGCGCTAGAAGGTTCGGAAGCCTGACCTAGATGGGAAGTTTGGTGATGACAGTTGAGGAGGGGTCAAAGTCTGGAAACCATGGGGTGAGGAAGAGCCCAGCCGAGCCCCAGAACCAAGGGCCTCCTGTTAAGGCTTTTTGGTAATCTTCGTTTGAGTCAAAAGCCACAATGAAGAAGCCTTTCGAGCATAGATAGATCTTGCTTTTATTAGTCCAGTTGGTGTGGATCCATTGGTATAAATCTACTGTGTGAGGCCATAGACCATTGAATCTGCATATGATTTCGGTTTCTGCAAATTTCTAGTAATGATCATCAATTACAGGATGAGAGAATTCGATAGAAGGAATTTCCTCCAATTTATCCACCAAAAATGGCTTGGGAGCCATAGTTGGTTGAGCTGCTTTCGAAGAGGACTGTGGTTGGGCTACATTTTTATGGACTACATCTTTATAAGAGAATGGAGGAGCAGAGGAGGTCTGCTCAAAGGAACCTCCTCTTAGACGAAGGGTAAAAACAATAGAAGCATCCCTTTGAATACAGTAAAAGGAGAGGGGGAGAGGATCCTCTAGCTGTTTACCTTTATACAACACTCTCTGGTAAGGGGAGGGGATCCCCAGTCGGAGTTCGAGTTTGCACAGAAGATCCTGCACAAGATCAATTTCGCGCACCCACTGCAGCAACGTTTTGCCAGAGAGGAGTGTGATTTGTATCTGAAATGCTGGTGCTCCTGCTTGCAGATCTGGCTGGTCCGAGAAGAAAATTTGCTTCTGGTGAGCGGTGGAGGAGGAGTCTAATGACTCACCCGCTTGGATCTCATGTTCTGAAATAAGCCCTATCTGGTTACTAACCGTCGCTTTGCTATGGAGAATAGTATTTTCTCGAGCAGTATCTAATACTGTTAAATCACCATAAGAAGCCTCTAGTTCCTTGCCTTCAACAAGGTCGGCGGCAGCCCAGAAAGGTGGAATAAAACCCCAAAACTACACCTCAACTAAAAACCTTAGGCTTACTGTGAGGGCACCTGTTGCATATCCACCTGAAGTATTTGCAGAGAATATATCCACGCTGACAGCAGCCACATCTGTGCCAAGGATAGGCCAATGACGGATCCTGTAACCCTTCAGAGTTCGGTTTGCGACCAAAAACTTGAACGTGTTCCTTCTTGCTACAAGATCTTCACAAATAGGAGCAGCTTCACGGCCATCAGCTTGAACAAGATGGGCAGCCGAAAGAATGGGCCACGTCTACGGCCAGATCAATCTCGAACAAGAAATATTGACGAAGAAATCCACAGAGCCATCTCGCTTTGCTGTGGAATCGTTAGCAATGTGGGAGCCGAATAGGGCCTCTGTTAAGACGACGGTTGTAGAGCCGAACATTTCCAAATTTGAAATGGTGTTGGCGGCGGCCGGGCACTCAGAAACCCTAGTGTAGTCCATCTCTCTCCAGCTGAGTTGCAATTGTTCAAAGAGGCCCTCATTGAAATTTAAGCAATAAAGGAAAAAAAAACAAAAAAATCAAGAAAGGCTTGGAGAAATGGCTCAATATTTTCCACAGGCTTCTCAAACCCCATGAGGAAGGTGTCCACCAAATTTGACAGAATTTTGAACATTTTTGGTTTTTTGTGAATTTTGAGGCTTATAAGCGCAGCGCCACTGGCGTTACACTTTTCCCTCGGGCATCCTCAGAGGGAAACCTTTACATTTTTGGATTTCTCAGGCCTATTAAATTATGCTCACAAAATTTCAGAACATTTGGAGCATTTTTGACCCCTCAAAAGGTCAAAAAACACCTCATTTTTCACCTTTCTGCCTCCTTTTTCAGGCTTGGTGCTGCGCTCAGAGCAGTGTTGGTAATTTGACTTTTTGGACAGGTTATAAATGATTAATCAGAAACATAAAGGTATATCTGGAAAAAATACACAGGCGAATTTCCAACGGGCCATCACGGAGAAAAATCCGACATCGGGAAGGTCCCCAAAACTTGGCTGCAACATGACCTGTTTTGGCGCTGCGCTTATGGACAACACTGGGTGTTTTTGGCTAAAAGTAAAAAAAACACACTCATTTATTGTAAAATAATATTTTATTGTTTTTTAATGCAAATCAATTTAGAATTAGGTGCTAGAAGTTATTTTTGCATTTATTTCATGGGATATTTTGTGCCTTGGGCCTTACATGGTCTCTTGGGCATTTACGACATTTATGAGTCATTTTGACATTTTCCAAACCTATCTAGGGTTTTCTCCCTCCCTTGCTAAGATAAACATATCATGAGGGTTTCATTGTAAAGGTTTGCATTTTATGAGTTTTTAGAGAAATACATGGTTTTCTTTAGTTTGAAGAAGAAATTGGTCTTGTGGAGTTTCCGAATGGCTTGCTTGGATTGATGATGAAGGAGGATAGCTTGCAGGATCCCTGAGCATGGTTAATGGTGATGTGCCTCTATTAGTTCTTATTTTCATGTTTATCATTATGTTCATATTTCTATGTTGTAGTAGAACATAAGAGTATAGGCTAAGAAATGTTGTTTGAGGCACCTTAGTCCATCATGTTTCTTATTGCGTTTATGTTTTCCTCTGCTGGGTTTGTTTAAGGAATTATTAGATGCTCCTTAGATCTACCTATGCTTGTTTATTCCATGAATGGTTCAATATGGTAGTTTTCAAATATGTTTTATGGTTAGCCTTGCTTATTTGATGTTATTTGAACTCTGTTTTGGAATCTCTCTTTGAAGTATTACTTGTTAGGTTTTAGCCAAAGAGGCCATGTTTTGATCATGCCCATTTTCCATGCTTGAGAAGTTACCTTAAAGTTCTTTGTAGCTTGATCATTGATGTTTAGGTGTTCCCTCTTCATTGATTAAAGTTATTTTTTATCTTGAATGTTTTCTAACCTTGAAGGGGAAATCACTAGAAGTTAAGTGAGTTTCTCACCTTCTATATTTCATTGGAATTGTTCATCTTGAATGCTTGTTTGCTTAAAGTGTAATATAAGATCTATTGGTTTGCCCTGTCTTATGATTATGTTCCTATGTTAATCAGTATTTGAGACTATCTTGTTTAAAAGTATTTGTTTAAGGATTCTTTACTGCCCTTACACACCTACTATGCTCACCAACTTAATGTTCATTTCATTTCACACATACCTTTAAAGATCCATCTGAATATACTAGATTTTCCCTGTTATGCATCCTGTTTCATTGTTGAGATATCCATGACTTTCATTGACCCCATATCCCAATGATTTGAAGACCTCTCACTCCACCTATTCTACCTGGTAATCTTGCCCAACCAAAACAATCAACAAACCCTACACTTACCAACTAGCCTAAAATCAACCATCTAAAGCAAACAAGTTCACATCCTGTGCATATAATAGAGAAAGCCCTCTCTGAGTTCAGGAAGGCTAGGTCCTAGGACTCCAAAGACTGATTTGATGTTACCCTGTGCATTTTATCTACCAATTTGCTAAATCATGGGACCCTAACATAATGGCAATCACGGTGGGACCTTCTGATTAAATGATATCTTAGACATGATTAAGACCTCATAAAACCACAAACTTCCTTATATTGGTATTTAGTTGTTGATGGTGGACAACAAATACATCCTTAAAACAGTAAACATCATCCACCTGGTGACTCCACTGGTCCCTGTTGACCCCACTAGTTCTCATAAACTCCCCTGGGAATGCATTTAGAAATCCCAATCATGCTGATGGTGGACAACAAAGTTGAAATATTCCACCTGGAGACTCCACAACCCTCAATAGACCTTAAGACTCCACTGGTAGAAGAACTCTAGACTGGTTGAAAAGATACAGTGACTCTTTCTAATTTACAAACGTGGATCCAAGGATACAAAGGAGATATGCTTCGATGAACAGAGATCATATCCCCAAATTTCCACATAAAATGCCTCAGATAAATTGGATAAAAAACCTGCCTATATTTCAAGATGAAAAATGGGATGACCCCTTCCTACATCTCATCAACTTTCATATACATGTATGGAGGTTAAAGGTTGAATGGTAAGAGGAATACCTCATGAAAATGTTTATGGCAACATTAGAGGGTAAGGCAAGAGAATGGTATGAATGGCTAAAATCTGGTAGCTTGTTTTCCTTAAAATATATCCACAAGGTATTTTGTGAGAATTATAAATAAAATTATTCATCTCTATCATTAGCTGAAAAATGTCGTGATCAATCCAAAGACCTCATACAATACCTCGTGAACATTGATGAAGATTTAGGAAATTGGCATCTTGAAGACCTAGTATAGGAAATTCATGCATTTCATACTCAAGATAACTATCATGATAGCCAAGAAGAGTTGATTGATGATGAAATACACCAAGAAATAGAAGAAAACCCACAGGACCTCTCTCAAGGCACGACTGATGATTCACCATCTCTTCTAGGTGAGGCTCAAGAAAACGTTCAGCCCCAAAATCAACCTTCACAAGAGAAAGAGAACTGCTATACTTCTATCCAAAAAAGAGAAAAATGCCTCCTCTTTTGACTGAAGAGAAAATAAATCATATGCTAAACATATATCCACCCTCTAAACCTTCATATGAAAAAAACATTTCTGGTCTTTCTCCTACTAATCTGTTGGTCAATAATTGTCATTGATGGAATATAAGCTCTCTTGATGAGCTCTCTTAATGGAATATTGATAGATGTTGCACTATGAAATATGATGACATGGAAAACACACCATGATGAAGAATCTCTAATGATATCTTACTGTCCCAATCACCTTTTGCACTAAAATTTTATGAACAGTCACAAAGAAAAATAAATTTAGACACCTTGGAGGCATCCTTTCACAATGAATCCTAGACCATATTAAAGAGGATTTTTCCCTCTTTCCAACAAGCTCTTACTTGCCCCGAAACTCCCATTAGTTTGTGAGAAACTGAATTTTTAAGATAAAAAAAATATATTTATAGTCAAGACGACCTGTATAGTCATATAATGTCGGCCCTTCTTCCAATGGATGTGTCTCTTCATATGGACAAACTACTATATATATAAATCTTCATTCATCCATTTTAGAGTCATCAATTTGGTGAAGATAATTCAGTGTAGATCGCAGCAAATGTAGTTCACACCTTGTGAAATAAAGGAGGCCGAGGAAAGATTGTTTAAGGTTATAACTATTTGATCATCCCGAAAACCGTGGAACTGAAGTTATCAAGCACAAGTCCTCAGATTAGTTAACACTTGGACCTGTTGGAGCCCTGTATTGAGGCTTGATATGTCGAGTGAAGACATCATACTTAGGAACTCTTGCAGTCCTTGGATCAGTTAACAGTCAGACCTGTTGTAACCCGGTATTGAGGTTTGATCTGTTGAGTGAAGACACCATACTTAGAAACTCTTACATTCCTTAGATCAGTTAACACTTAGACCTGTTGCAGCCCTGTATTGAGGCTTGATCTGTTGAGTGAATACACCATACTTCACACATATGTGGATAAACCAGTGCTTCCATAAAGCTCAAATAAGACTGATCTATGGAGGATTAGAGATACAACTGTGGAGGGCTCGATGCTAGTGGAGGGTTGAACAATCAACAGTCAAGTAAGTAAATGACACAGTTTCTATTAAAAAGAAGACTGAGGGATTGGTGTCCTTGGGGTAGGTGCCCCTAAACACAAGGTTGGTGCCTTGAGAAGATAGGGTTGAAGCCCTAGAGGTCGGAGCCTCATCAAAGTCCAAGTTGGTGCTTGGAAAACAGGTTGGTGCCTGTTTCATTAAAAGGGTTGGTGCCCTTCTCTCATCTATTGTATACTATTTTTAAAAGGAGATTTAAGTTCTCTTTTTATTTCTTGATATTATTATTATATATATCTCTCCGTCTTTAATTGTGAAGAATCTAACTGGAAATAATTAACAATTGAAAAGAAATATTGATTCACCCCCCCCTCAGTATTTCCAACAATTGGTATCAGATCCAACTTCTTCATTATCAACCTAACAACCGGAAGAAGGATTCTTAGGCACAATGAAGAACATGGAAGCAACAGGGAAACTCCCTATATTTGATGGAACAAATTTCAGTTTCTAGAAAAAGAGGATGTCCTACTATCTAATTTATCTTGGCCCTGAAGTATGGCACTCTATTTTGAATGGATATAAAGCTCCCACCGGTCTTCCAACTGATCCAGATGAAAGAAAATACTACATTGCTAATGCCAAAGCTTTAAATTCCATCACTAGTGGAATCACTGATTCCGAATTTAAGAAAGTCATGAACTATGACTCAGCCAAAGAAGTATGGGATAAATTGATTTTGATATATGATGGGGACTCCAAAGTTAAGAAGGCAAAGCTTCAAACCTATAGAAGACAATTCGAGAGTCTGAAAATGGATGATGAAGAAGATATTGCATCATACTTCCTCAGAGTAGCTGAAGTGGTTAACTCTCTTAAAGGACTAGGGGAAAATATTGAAGAAAACACCATAGTTCAAAAAATCCTAAGATCACTTCCTGATAGATTCGACTCCAAAGTAAGTGCCATAGAAGAAATGAAGGACCTAGATACTCTCAAGATGGATGAACTTCATGGAATCCTTCTTTCCTATGAGATGAGGAAAGGGATCCCAAGTTTCAAAGAAGTAGCTTTCAAAGCCTCAAAGTTTACAAAAGAAGGAAAAAGATGGAATTACAACATCGTTGAATCAAATATTGAAAACGAGTTAGCTCAATTTGTACGAAGACTAAAAATGGGATCTAAGCTAAAATGCAAGTACCCTCTTATTTGTTTCAATTGTGGAAGAATAGGTCATTACGCTGCAAAATGTCCTCATAAACATGATAGTGATGATGAAAAAGACTCTAAAAGAATGATGTAAAAGAAGAAAGGGTTTAATAAGAAGAACTTCTTCTCTAAACAAGATGAGTCTGATGAAGATGAATTCGTATTCATAAAGAGGAAATCAACTAGAAATGTGCATCAGTACAAAGAAAGCGATGATGAATCAGATGAGGAAAGTAATTATGTTGGAAGCAAAGAAACACTATTCATGGCATTTACAAATGATGATGACTCAGAAACAGAAGATGAAAGAAACATGGATAGTTTTCTATTGAGTGCCATTGAAGAAAATGAGAATCTACAAAAGAAGATAATTTCTCTCAAAATAGAAAGAGAGGAAGCAAAAAGAAGGGAAGACTTCTTGAACATCAAGTTAAAAGAGAAGGATGATATCTATGAAAAATGTGAAGCTGAAATAGTGTCGCTAAGAAAGGAATTAGAGCAAATCAAAAGGAGTTGGCAAAGCTCTCTAGCTCTTGACAACATTCTTAATACTCAAAGACCTCAACATGAAAATTATGGAATTGGTTTCAAAGTAGAATCATCAAGTACGAAGAATAATGCCAAAATTTATGCTGATGTACTCTCTTTCCATCCAAAAAAAGAAAAATCATCTCAGGAAAAAGGTCACATCTCAAAAACAAGATTTGAAAGAGCAACTCCAAGGAAGAATGTTGATTCAAGCTATGGAAACTACAACAGGTATCAAACTATTTTTCTTGGACATTGTTACAATTGTAAAAACTTTGGGCATCAAACTAAGCATTGCAAGGCTCATAAGAATGAAGCACCAAGATTGAATAATCAACCAAACCAACTGCGTGGGCCTAAAGAGCAAGAACAAATCAAAACTTACAATTCCTTTGATCCTTTGGCTAAGTTTTATCTGTCTTGCTCATTATGTGATGATTATGATCATAATGAAAAAAATTTCCCTCTCAAAAGGGAAAAAGCTAAAAACGTAAATCTCAAAACTGACAAATGTGGCCTAGCTCTATGTTCTCATAGTGAAGAAAATCATTGGTTCATGGATAGTGGATGCTCGAGACATATGACAGGTGACCAAAAGAATTTTATCTCATTGAACAAGAAAAATGGAAATGTATCATTTGGAAGTGGATCCGCTAAAATCACTGGAAAAGGGACTGCTACCCTTGTCAATGGACTAGGGAAGGCTCAAAATACCTTGCTAGTAGAAGGGATCAAACACAATCTCTTAAGTGTCAGCCAGATTTGTGACCAAGGACATAATTTTTTCTTTAGTACAAAAAATTGTGAAATAAGAGACTCGTCCTTAGGAGAGCTTGTGGGAAAAGGAGTAAGAACACCAGATAATGTTTACATTCTCTGTAGAATCCAAGAAGATAAATGTTACTTAAGTCAAACAGAAGAAAGTTGGTTATGGCACAAGCGATTGGGGCATACAAGTTTTGATAACCTAGTCAACATCAGCAAAATTAATGCAGTAAGGGATATTCCAGAAATGTACAAACCAAATCAAGTTGTATGTGGCCCATGCCAACATGGAAAGCAAACCATAACTAGCCACAAAACTAAGGAGTTCTCAACAACAAAACCTTTGGAAATTATTCATGTAGATTTGTGTGGGCCAACTAGAACTCCAACTCTTCAGGGTGAAAGGTATTTTGCTTTATTTTTTGATGACTATACTAGAATGATGTGGATATATTTCATAAAATATAAATCCGAAGAATTTGAATGTTTTAAAAATCTTAAGACTCTCATTGAGAATGAGAAAGATTATAAGATTAAATTTCTTAGAACGGATAGAGAAGGAGAATTCACCTCGAAAGAGTTCAATAAATTCTGTAAAGAGCATGCAATCGAAAGAGAACTCTCTACTGCTAGGAAACCCCAGCAAAATGGAGTAGTTGAAAGAAGGAACCAAAGCATTCAAGAAATGGTAAGGAAAATGCTACTAGCAGCCGATTTGCAACCAAAATTTTGGAGAGAAGCAGTTGGCACCGAAGTTTACACCTTAAATCGAACTCAACTAAGACCAAATAATGAAAGGACTCCTAATGAATTATGGAAAGGAAGACCTGCTTCAATAAAACATTTCAAGGTTTTTGGAAGCAAATGTTTCATAAAAATAACTGATGACTCACCAGGTAAATTTGATTCAAGAGTTGACGAAGGAATATTTCTTGGATACTCCACTAGGAGCAAAGCTTACAAATGTTGAAACTATCGTCTACAAGGAATAGTGGAAAGCATTGATGTAAAGATTGATGAAGGCCTTCTAGAAAAAGGAATTGAAGTTCATGAAGTTGAGCCTTTCTTTGAACAAATTGAAGAAGAAGAACCTGAAAAAGAAGAGGAGAATGAAGAACCTCAAAGAAAATCTTAAAATGAATCTGCACAAACTCCCTCCAAGATCAAGTTTGTTCAAAGATATCATCCAGAAGAATAGGTCATCGGAAATATAGATGAAGGAATCCAAACTCGAAGAAGGATGATAAGAACCCCTAGAAAATATGATGTGGCTCTATTATCTTTAATAGAACCTAAAAATATTTCTCAAGCAAGCAAAGATCTTCATTGGATAAAGGCCATGGAAGAAGAAATGTCTCAAATCGAAAAAAAATGAGACTTGGGAACTGGTACCTCGCCCAAAGATAAAAATATAATTGGAACAAAATGGGTATTCAAAAAACAAGATGAATGAAGATGGAAAAATCATTAGAAATAAAGCCAGACTTGTCTGCAAAGGATACTCACAAATCAAAGGATATGACTTCGAAGAAACCTTTGCACCAGTAGCTCGAATGGAATCCATAAGAATGTTTCTAGCATTTACTTGCTCAAAAGGATTCAAGGTTTATCAAATGGATGTAAAATCAGCATTCCTGAATGGAGATCTCAAGGAGGAAGTTTACGTGGAGCAACCAGAAGGATTTGATCTTGCTTGATAGTGGGCTACCCTGCCTAACCCACATTAACACTCTTCAAGCTGTGTATAAACATGCATTTCCATTTACAACCCAAAATGGTCCTCAATTTCAAAATATGGGCAAACTTGGTTAATATAGGAGGAAGCTTTTATTTTTCTATTTACAATTTCTATGGTTAAAACCATGACCAAAATCACTTCCAAAAACTTTCAAAAACCTATGCGAAAGCCTTTCCCTTTAATTTTCAAAGAAGATTACTCTCACCTTTGATATATGATTATAAATCCCATAAATACAAACTTCATATTTGTAACTCGTTCAACTTTATCAACTTGATATTTGATTTATAATCAAAACCCACTCTCAATCTTTATATGCTACCAACCCAAAGTTAAAATTGCATTTAGAACCCAACTCACAAGTTTCATATTTCTTAACTCAGACTTTATGTTATAAAGTTAACATAATTTTATAACTTACCATCCATCGATCACCAGCTGCACATATCTCGAGTCTTCACTATGATCCATATCATATGGCCCACCCATTCATCCAACATCATTCACATCTCACCTTTATGATGCATATAATCTAACACCATAGCATAAGTTAATAACTTGATATGGTTTCAACTTACCAATTCCACCCGACGAATGAACTATATACAATCGATGCTCGTATCTGGCCCGCCATTTCTTCAATGTAAGTATGGGTTGAATCCAACGATGGACGCACCATCGCATTTTTATTCATCTATCCAATGGACATCGCATCATGAAGATGCACGAGCCTTGTCCATCAAAAATTATGCGAAAAAAATGGTTTTAACTTACCACTTATGCCACATGTCTCTCACTGAGCCATATCGCGTTCCAAAAGTGAAATCCTCTTACCCGCTTTGAAACTTTGCAAGACCACTGGTTTTGTTCTCCCAAAACCGCCTTCCTAGTTCCATGCACAGTTCTGACTTCAATTCAGAATTCCATTCGATTTCATGAATCCACTTCATCATTTGCGCAGATTCCGCCCTTATCTGATACACTGCGCCGTTCTATCTTCGATCTCGTTCTTTGGTTCTTCAATCCAATTATTTCTCATAAATTTAATTCCTTTGAATAAATGGAAGAAACATACATGAAAGCCCTTCCACAAATTCATTAACCAGGTTCCTTCACACAGATGTAGCGTCGCTCCTTCTTGCTGGTATTTTATGTCGATTCCACTTCATCGTTGCACAGAATATGCATACTAATTTATCCTTGTTCCAATCTTTAAATGAGATTGTGTATTCGATCAGATATGTTTAAAACTAGATTGAAACTAAATACCAGTCCTTCTCCAGGATTTTCGATCCCTCCAGTGATCGATCTTCAACCTTATATTGCTTCTCCCAATGAATCAACAAATTGATATTAACCCTTAATATAGAGTTTTATCACACATTCCTCAAGCATACATTTCATATATTAAATCCTTAACACAGGATTTTACCCATACATAACTCAATCAATTGATATGCATAATTCAAAAGAAATACTTCATATATATATATACAAATGAAATCAACTACAAAAACCCCTTTGATCCTGGCCAGATACTCATGTCAATGGCCCTGTTTTACATTTTCCCGAAGGCTTGACAAACAACCTCGGTTTGTCCTCTTCTAATTCCTGCCTGCTACCTCTCTGATCTCTGCACAGCTATATGCCTGTAGGCTTACTTTTATAACAATTTAATGGTGAATCGATTCAGCTCCCAAAACTCTTAAAATTCCTAACTCCTAAATCTAGACAAAATCCCCAGATTTTATGAAGCTGACTCTTCACATTCCTAACTGATCGAATTTCCCTGTTCTCTAATCATTTGAGAGTAGTTTCAATTCTCTTCACAATTAATTGAAATTAATTAAAACCCACTAATTCATTACATAAAATATAACCCCCTTGAAGACTTAAAACTCCTAAGCCTATAAAACTACATGGAATTTGTTTTAGCCTAATGCCCCTACATCATTGCTGAAGAAAAATACCTTGTATGAAAACTAAAAAAGGCCTTGTATGGATTAAAATAAGCCCCTAGAGAATGGTATGCAAAGTTGGATCACTATTTGCAACAAGAAGGTTTCAAAAAGGTAGTGGCAGGTAGCAATCTCTACATGAAGATGGACAAGGAAAAACTTTTGATCACTCTTGTTTACATCAATGATCTAATATTTGCTAGCAATGATGAAGAAATGAGCCATGAATTTGCTCTAAATATGTCAAAACAATTTGAGATGTCAATGATTGGTGAGTTGTCGTACTTTCTTGGGCTACAAATATCTCAAACCTCTGCAGGCATGTTTATATCTCAAGCAAAATATCTTAAAGACATGCTTAAAAGATATGGGATGGAAGATTGTGCACCTATGAGCACACTAATGACCACAGGTTGTAAATTAAGAAAATATGATGACACCCCCCAAATAGATGCAACTCTTTACAGGTCAATAATTGGAGCTCTCCTATACTTAAGTGCTACAAGACTAGATGTTATGCGAGCAGTAGGAATGGTAGTGAGATTTTAGTCAAGTCCTAAACAATCCCATCTAGCAGCTGTGAAAATAATTCTCAGATATCTAAAAGGAACGACTGATTTCAGTCTTTGGTATCCTAAGAGTTCAACTCTTATTGTGACATCTTATTCTGATGCTGATTGGGCCGGAAGTGTGGATGATCGAAAAAGTACCAGTGGAAATGCATTCTTTATGGGAGATTGTCTTGTATCTTGGCTCAGCAAAAAGAAATCATCTATATCCCTTTCTACAGCTGAAGCCAAATATATAGCTTCTGTTGATTGTTGTACACAAATTCTATGGATGAAGGAAGCCTTGAAGGGTGTCAACATAAAAACTAAGCAACCAATTACTATTTTTTGTGACAATACTAGTGCCATCAGTCTTTCAAAGAATCCGGTGATGCACTCAAGAACCAAACATATTCCAATCAAATACCACTTTCTTCGTGAAAAATTTGCTGAACACAATATCAAGTTGGAATATGTCAATACAAAAGAGAAAATTGTGGATATCTTTACAAAACCTCTTCCATGAGAAGCATTTGAGTATCTTTGCCAAAAGATGGGGGTCATTGATCTTGCATCACATTAAATCAAGTAGCATGTCAGGGGGAGAAACATAATAGGGGGAGTACTTGGGCACCCCATTTTCCATTGATGTCAAAGGGGGAGAGAATTCTATAATATTTCCATCGATGACAAAGGGGGAGATTTTTGGTCAATAATTGTCAATGATGGAATATAAGCTCTCTTGATGAGCTCTCTTAATGGAATATTGATAGATGCTACACTATGACATATGATGACATGGAAGACACACCATGATGAAGAAGCTCTAATGATCTCTTACTGTCCCAATCACCTTCTACACTAAAATTTTATGAACAGTCACAAAGAAAAATAAATTTAGACACCTTGGAGGCATCCTTTCACAATGAATCCTAGACCATATTAAAGCAAATTTTTCCCTCTTTTCAACAAGCTCTTACTTGCCACGAAACTCCCATTAGTTTGTGAGAAACTGAATTTTTAAGATAAAAAAATTATATTTACAGTCAAGCCGACCTATGTAGTCATATAATGTCGGCCCTTCTTCCAATGGATGTGTCTCTTCATAGGGACAAACTACTATATATATAAATCTACGTTCATCCATTTCAGAGTCATCAATTCGGTGAAGATAATTCAATGTAGATCGCAGCAAGTGTAGTTCACACCTCATGAACTAAAGGAGGCCAGGGAAGGATTGTTTAAGGTTATAATTGTTTGATCATCTTGAAAACCATGGAACTGAAGTTATCAAGCACAAGTCCTCAGATTAGTTAACACTCAGACCTATTGTAGCCCTGTATTGAGGCTTGATCTGTTGAGTGAAGACATCATACTTCGAAACTCTTGCAGTCCTCAGATCAGTTAACATTTGAACATGTTGCAACCCTGTATTGAGGTTTGATATGTTGAGTGAAGACACCATACTTCGAAACTCTTGCAGTCCTTAGATCAGTTAACACTCGGACCTGTTGCAGCCCTGTATTGAGGCTTGATCTGTTGAGTGAAGACACCATACTTCACACATATGTGGGTAAACCAGTGCTTCCATAAAGCTCAGATAAGACTGATCTATGGAGGATTAGAGATACAACTGTGGAGGGCTCGATGCTAGTGGAGAGATGAACAATCAATAGTCAAGTAAGTACATGACATATTTTCTATTAAAAAGAAGACCGAGGGATTGCTGTTCTTGGGGTAGGTGCCCATAAACACAAGGTTGGTGCCTTGAGAAGATAAGGTTGAAGCCCTAGAGGTTGGAGCCTCATCAAAGTCCAAGTTGGTGCCTGTTTCATTAAAAGGGTTGGTTCCCTTCTCTCATCTATTGTATACTATTATTAAAAGGAGATTGAAGTTATCTTTTTATTTCTTAATATTATTATTATATATATCTCTCTATCTTTAATTGTGAAGAATCTAACTGGCAATAATTAACAATTGAAAAGAAATATTGATTCACCCCCCTCTCAGTATTTCCAACACTAATCCCATCTACCATAAATTAGAAAGTGAACTAGTAGATCAATTCAAAGAAAAACAATCTGATAATCCAATATGCTAGATTGGTAACACGACTTATTTTTATGATTTTCCAAAGTTTTATTAGTATGATGATAGTCATGCGCTCCAAACAGAAGCTAACCTTGCAGAGCCATCAGTAGTTGATTTGTGGGATGAAGTTCACTATCATCAACTTGAAAAATGTAATCAGCCAATAAGGTCACCTATGAAACTGATGAGGAAAGACTTGAATGTTTAGAAGTAAGTGAGGAGTCTCTGACTCTTTGCTCTACTTCACTTCAGTCCATCAGAAATAAATTTCATGTAATTGGAAATCAACAGTCTTTTAGTTTTGATGTTGAAGTTGAGGAGGATGATGAACTTCTTGAGCAATTTGTCAATGAGAATCATTTTCCTGAAATGGTTGAGGAAATCATTTGGGACATGGAATCCTCCTTAACTCCAAATTTGCAGCCACCAAGTTCCATTGAATCACAAATTGCAAATGAAGGCATAGAAGTTGATAATCACATGAGAGTTGCTGCACTGCCTTCTCAAGAATATTTATTCCCAAATAGTGCTCTTGCTCATCAAAATGATGGCCTTCACGCAAAATTCATCTCACTCTATCAAAGCACATCGGGTTTGTTAGAGGACAACATTTCAATCTATGATAAGTCTACCAGTTCAGATGATCTTGATGAAGAGGAAGAGTTTCTTTCCCAAAAGAGTCCCAAGCTCAACCAAGTGGAGGAAGAAGCAGTCCCGGATCAAGCTCATTTTCTAAATCCTCACATTCAGGTATTGTTTCAAGATCCATTTGCTGATTTATTAGAGACATTTGAAGAGGGAGTAAAATATGTCAAGAGCAGTTTGATGCAAGGTTTAAAGAAAAGTTTAGGCACTACTGTTCAAACACAAGTGAGGTGGGAGTGGCCTTTTGATTTTTTCAAAACCCTCAAAAAATTGAACCAAGATCCCTCATGGAATCATCTATTTGATTGGTTGTGTTGGAAAAGAGAGTTCACTAGCTAAATGTATATCATGTATAAGTTAGATTAGTATATATAGGCAAGAAAATAAGCTCAGCAATATGAGCATCTTTCTAGTTTTTAATCTTACAATGCTGATCCAAAAACAAAAAATACAAAAAAAAAAAGAAAGAAGGAAAAAGAGGGCAGATTTGAAAAGGAGGTACAACCCCATACCCAAAAAATAGTAATATGGAAGGTGTGCAAGCCTAAATGCCACTACTTGTTCAATAATCTAGCCTAATCATGGCTAAACATGTTTTCAATTTATTGTTAATAGGTTAGTGAAAAAGAACTTGTCAAAACATCTAAACTTGACTTGTGAGTAGGAATAGATTAGGAATGAAAGATATTGGTTCAACATGCTAAAATCTGAAACAAAGAGAAATATGGGGAGGCTTAACAAATTATAGATCAAAACCCTCATATTTCTAGTTTTTTTTGTACATAAATAATGTTTGTCTGTAGCTTGTCGTAATGCCACAACCCATGGTAAGTCAGATTGCCTAATCCTGATTTAAACCATGTTTTCAATTTCATGTCAATAGCTTAGAGAGTTAAGTCTGTCATACAACGTAATCTTCATAGTGAAATAGTCTAGGTAGAGAATAAAAAGAGTTCACTGGCATAATCTGAACTCTTGGGAGTGATAAGAGTAGAAGTAGATAGTTTTATTTTGTTTTCAAAAGAAAAAATGTCAAGGGTTTGCCAGCTCAAGTGCACCCAAGGAAGAAAAAATGTTAGGAAAATAAGATGGGTAGGTAGAAATGAAGTGGAAGTAATCATTTTTTTTCAGATTATTGAGATCACAACTTCAAAGAATCATCGGCAAATGCAAGGAAGAAAAAATCTGCCCAATGGATGAGGCACTGGTCATCATAAAACCAGAGATCTGAGATTATGGACACCTCCTGAAAAGGAGCTGCCCTCCCCAAGTGGAGCCACTGTTAGTCATCAGTATTTTTTCTATTTTTATAGATGGCTAAATACTTATCCTAGATTTCTGAAAACCAAATTGGTGAATATTGTGAGTTTTAGAAATCTCACTACTTTCATTATCCTTGGGATAAATTTTCACTATTTTACTATCCTGTCATGTCATGGTCAGCCTATCACTCCCAAAAGACCCATCATGGGCTCATGCCACTCACTTTCACTATGTTTTTCCACCTCTAACCTCAATAATCTGTTTTGACTTTGCCTCACCCCTCACCTACCACCTAAGATTTCCAAAAAAACTACCCTTTCCCATGTTCATCCAATGCCCCAAGCATTGATGGTCTCAAAACTATCTCTGTAGGCTCTTTAGACAAGTCAAGTAAATTGGATTTTGATCTTCAACCCACCAAATTATAAAATACTCTGTTTTCATACTTGAGGACCCTAAGCCAAGCTTTCAGTCATAGGAAAAGTCTAAAGAGTCTCCCACTAGGTCATTAGGGTTTTTCATGGTCTGAAGGATTGCATTTGATGTTCTAAAACACTGTTTTTCTTGTGTCAAGAAGATGGAACCAAATGTGAAAGAAGGTCAAGCAAATGTTTGTCCAAATTAGATCAGAAAGGCCTTCAAGAAGGATTACTTTTCCCAAGACAACATTCACCAAAAGGATAATTGTGCTTCTTAAACATTTCTGCAGGAGTGATTGAGATAGCTATCATACAAAGAAATAGGTAAGGTAAGATTCCAGCTCCTCACTAAAGGACATAATTCCGACAGAAGAAGATTTCAAGGGACTATTGTGTGTGTCATTCTAAGGATTGTCAAGGTAAGTGTTCCATTGCCTCAAAGGAAAACTACAAATAATATCAGTGTAAGGGAGATCAAGTTTTCAAGAACAGTCAATTCCCCTCAAATGGTCAAAGGAATCTAAGCATAGGGTTGAGTTTTCATACAAAATGCCAAAATGTTCATGAGGTCACTGTTATGAAAGTGTCCAACACCAAAAGCATCAGACATGACTAACTCATTATAACATGGCACCTACAACAAATCAGTAGTGGCCAAGAAGAGACATAGCAGGCATGATCTATAATCTTTGTCAAAATGGATACATCACTGTCAAAATCAGTAAGAAGGTAAGAAAAAACATGTTTTTGGGTTCACTAACACTCAAAGATGCCAAAAGGGATAAAAAAACATGTTTTTTCAGTTTCTCAGTGCAGAAAGAGGTTTGATAGTGTCAAGACCCTCAAAGGTTGAAAATGACCTTTTCATCTCTCTAGCAAGCCATCACCGAAGGAAGAAGAATTATCTTGAAAAGTTTTCAAATCACCTGCAAAAAAAAGAAAGGGTCAAAAAGGATATCAGTCAAATGATAAAGTGATAAAACCTTAGAAAAAGTGGGTTTTTTTATTTTAATTTATTTCTCAATGATATAAAAGTGTGTTAGTTATCATTTTTAGCCCATTTTTCAAAGGCAAGGAGAGAAAAGAGCTGTCAGGAGAAAATCCTGAGTTCTTCAGAAATTCTGGGCAAGTTCACTGGCACTGCGCATAGAACCCAGTGCTGTGCTCACAGAACCTGGTGCTGTGCTCCTAGAACCTGGCGCTGCACTCACAGACATTGGCATTGTGCATAGGCAAGTTTCCACAGTGTAAAAATACACTGCGTTGCACTCACAGGAGGAGGTGTTGCGCTTATGGCAGGGTGCTACACATAGACCCATTTTTCTCGAAAAAGACCCGACCCGCCCAAAACCAGCTTGGCGTTGCGCTCACAAGGGACCCAACCAGCCCAGTCTACCCGACGTTATGCCCAAAAACTCCCAATAGGCACTAAAAGACCAGTAGGCCTGCACAAGGTGTGCAACGTTGCGCGCAGAGGGCAACTCAACAGGCCCAGCGCTGCGCATAGAGCCCGACAGGACTGCACACGAGCAGCACTCACCCGTGAGCACCTGACTCGCCCAGAATTTTGCCCGGTGCTGCACATAGGGAAAAAAGGGCTTCTTTTCTTGCAAATTTTCCTCAAAGGCCAAAGGGACACCTCCAAGATACTTCCAAGGCTCTGCACAGGAGTTCAAATTATTTTATGAAAAGAGTCAAGAAAGGATGAACAAGAAACCAGTGAAGAGGTTGAGAATGGTGATGATGTTGAGAAAAGAATAAGACAATGATGAAGCAGAAAACATGATGACTGTTGATACCAATAATGAAGATGAAGAGGTTGATGACAGCAGCGAGGATCATAGCCATGATAAAGACACCAACAAGACTACAATCACACTTCTTTCATTCACATATCAGAGAGGGCCAAGGCCTGTGTTTACTACCTCTAAGAGGCAAGGGGCCATGCCCCTCCACCTTAGCTCAACCACTAAACAAAGGAAAAAAAATGGTGAAGAGAGGTAGGAAAGAGATAGCCAAACACTATGCCTTGAAAAGCAAGCTCACTAGTGCCAAGCTCAAAGAGGCCCTCATTGAAATTCAAGCACTAAAGGAAAAAAAAAAAACCAAGAAAGGCTTGGAGACATGGCTCAAGATTTTCCACAGGCTTCTCAAACCCTATGAGGAAGGTGTCCACCAAATTTGAGGGAATTTTGAACATTTTTGGTTTTTTGTGAATTTTGAGGCCTATAAGCGCAGCGCCATTGGCGCTATGCTTTTCCCTTAGGCATCCTTAGAGGGAAAAATTTAAATTTTTGGATTTCACAGGCCTAACACATTATTCTCATATAATTTCAGAACATTTGGAGCATTTTTGACTCCTCAAAAGGTCAAAAAACACCTAATTGTTCATCATTCTGCCTCCTTTTCAGGCCTGGCGTTGCGCTCAAAGTAGTGTTGGGATTTTGAATTTTTGGACAGGTTATAGAGGCTAAATCAGAAAAATAAGGTATATCTGGAAATAATAATTAGTAGGCTTTCCAACGGGCCATCACGTAGCAAATCCAAAATCGGGAAGGTCCCCAAAACTTGGCTCCAACAGAACCTATTTTGGCGTTGCGCTTATAGACATCGTTGTGTGTTTTTGGCCAAAAGTAAACAAAACACACTTATTTATTGTAAAATAATATTTTAGTGTTTTTTTAGGCAAATCACTCTAGAATTAGGTGCTAGAAGTTATTTTGTCATTTATTTCATGGGATATTTTGTGCCTTGGGCCTTGCATGGTGTTTTGGGAATTTATGACATTTATGAGTGATTTTGACATTTTCCAACCCTATCTAGGGTTTTTTCCCTCCCTTGCTAAGATAAATAGAGCATGAGGGTTTCCTTGTAAATGTTGGCATTTGATGAGTTTTGAGAGAAATACATGGTTTTCTTGAGTTTGAAGAAGAAATTGGCTTTGTGGAGTTTCTCAATGGCTTGCTTGAATTGATGATGAAGGAGGATAGCTTGCAGGATCCCTGAGCATGGTTAATGGTGATGTGCCTCTATTAGTTCTTGTTTTCATGTTTATCATTATGTTCATATTTCTATGTTGCAGTAGAATAGAAGAGTATAAGCTAAGAAATGTTGTTTGAGGCACCTTAGTCCTTCCTATTTCTTATTTCCTTTATGTTTTCCTCTGCTGGGTTTGTTTAAGGAATTGTTAGCTGCTCCTTAGATCTACCTATGCTTGTTTATTCCATGAATGGTTCAATATGGTAGTTTTCAAATATGTTTTATGGTTAGCCCTGCTTATTTGATGCTACTTAAACTCTGTTTTGGAATCTCTCTTTGAAGTATTACTTGTTAGGTTTTACCAAAGAGGCCATATTTTGATCATGCCCTTTGTCCATGCTTGAGAAGTTTCCTTAAAGTTCTTTGTAGCTTGATCATTGATGTTTAGGCATTCCCTCTTCATTGATTGAAGTTATTTGTTATCTTGAATGTTTTCTAACCTTGAAGGTGAAATCAATAGAAGTTAAATGAGTTTCTCGCCTTCTATATTTCACTGGAATTGTTCATCTTGAATGTTTGTTTGCTTAAAGTGTAATCTTGATGCAGGAGCATCAAGCTCAAATTTTGTTTTTCATTTGTGTAATTTAGGGGGTGATTTTTCTTTAATTATTTTGTTCATTTTAATAAATTAAGAGAGATATTATTAATGTGAGGATTATTTTAAATATCCCTTTAATAATTAAGGATATGAGTGGAATGAAATTAGGTAGATAATCTAGGGAGTAGGAATTTCATATACGGGACTTTGTTGAGTCCAAAACTAGAATAAATCTAATTTAGAATTTAGTTGAGCTTTGTGTGGAGAAATTTATGGAATGGAGTAAATTCATATTTATGTATAAATAGGAGAGTTGTGTAAGGAAGAAAACAAGGTGAGAAGTGATGAATTCAGAGAGAGTGAGAAATGATTTGAGAGGTTTTGTCAAGGGCCAAGAGCCAGGAGAGGCTCTCCATTGTAATATTTGGCCAAGGATTTCTTATGTTATTATATACCTGTATTTTTTTTATAAGCTCTCTTTCAGTTATGTATATTTGAAGTTGAAGAAAATGGAATTTTAAATGAGTTTTCTTAAGTATTTAAGAAAAGAAGGAAGTGTTCATTGTTTATATGCGAGGATCTGATCTAACCCAGAATCCATGCATCAAATCTAAGAGCTATTGGTTTGCCCTGTCTTATGATTATGTTCCTATGTTAATAAGAATTTGAGACTATCTTGTTTAAAAGTATTTGTTTAAGGATTCTTTACTGCCCTTACACACCTACTATGCTCACCAACTTAATGTTTATTTCATTTCACACATACCTTTAAAGATTCATTGGACTATGCTAGATTTTCCCTGTTATGCATCCCGTTTCATTG
Source organism: Pinus albicaulis (assembly GCA_034641835.2). Classification (NCBI taxonomy): domain Eukaryota; kingdom Viridiplantae; phylum Streptophyta; class Pinopsida; order Pinales; family Pinaceae; genus Pinus; species Pinus albicaulis. The sequence continues at coordinate 1,053,277,314 of CM076578.1, forward strand.
TTGAGATATCCATGACTTTTATTGACTCCATAGCCCAATGATTTGAAGACCTCTCACTCCACCTTCTACCTGGTCATCTTGCCCAACCAAAACAAACAAAAAACCCTACACTTAACAACTAGCCTAAAATCAACAATCTAAAGCAAACAAGTTCACATCCTTTGCATATAATAGATAGAGCCCTCTCTGAGTCTGGGAAGGCTAGGTCCTAGGACTCCAAAGACTGGTATGATGTTACCTTGTGAATTTGGTCTACGAATATGCTAAATAACGGGACCCTAACATGGAGGGGATGACAACCATTTTTATTCATGTTTGGATTATTATTTTGTTATTGGTCTGTTTAGACTTTGCATCCTTTAGCTATTTAGGGGGGTTTGTTGTGCTGTTTAGCACAAGGGTGTTCCTGATCAGGAATCCCTACCTCATCGTCAAGGAAGGAGAGGCTCATTAGACTACATTTCATCAATTCGACATTCTGTCCAAGCTACCTCCTTCAGCTACAGTGCAGTTTCTATTTAGAGCTGGGTTGTGTTGTAGGGTGCAGCAAAGGAGGATCACATAGAGCCAATTCTGGGCTTGTTTTTCAGTGGAGAGGTAGTCTATCCATTGGAGGATCAACAAGAGGGGATCCTAGGCATATTTATATATTTTTGGCGTCAGGGAAACCATCTACCATCCCTCATAGCACAGTTTCAGTACTGATTTGCATTATTTTTAGTGGTAGTTGCTGGGAGGGTTCATTGAGCTCATCAAGAGGGTCTTTTTCTGAATGGAGGGATCAGCCTTCTATTGAGAAATACCATTGGAGGAGGAAATTGTCATTTTAGAACTTTTATAGCCTCATTCTATTCAGTTCAAGGTTGCAGTGACATATCAACCCTAGGGTTATTTGTCACATTGTATATTTTGTTTGGTATTTCTAGCAATCTTTTCTGGGTTGGATAGAAATCATGTGTTAGAGCCCATATCTTCCTTTCTAGGAATTTCTTTTGTATCTATCAGCCATATTCTATTTATGTATGTTTACAACAGCAACTACACTGATATAGACAACACTCTCACTACTTTCCGACATTCTATACAATAGCAACAACTCATGTGCTTATTGCTATGACCATGGGAGGCTTGTTCTTATTGCTTGAGTGGCTTGACCCTCAAGATATTTTTATACATTGTTGCTAAAATTTGGATAAAATGATGGCTACATATTGATCCCTCTTATGATATGTTCATAGTTGCTGTGTTTTGCATTATTATGTCTTGTATTGCTACTGTTTCCATTTTGGAATATTACAGCTTTTCTGTCCATTTTTGCTTGATTGACTATTTGGAATCCTCCTGTTCAGCTCCAGAGTGTCAAGAATGACCTCTGCTCACTGGTTTTTTCCTTTTCCCATAGTTTTCCGGCTTGGCGCATTTTTTCTTTGAACATTCGCACCAATTGGCACTTGTTGCCTTTGTTGCAGTAGATCCAACCCCTGTTTGGCGCGGATTACCACCTAACAGTCGTGCTGAATCCTATAGGATTTTGTTTGACCTTCCTCCTAAGATTTTGGTCTGTAGTTCTTGGCTCTAGGTTGTTTCTTTGATTTGCAATTAGTATTTTGGATTTTTTTTGGCTTTGTAGGCTTTCTCTTCTCAACTGTTTTTCCATTGTCTCATTAGTGAAGTTCATAGCCCTAGGGTTTCTAGGTGTCTTTTGCCCACTGAGCCTTCTGATTGAAGTTCGAGTATTTTTAATTTTCTCAGTTCGATTCCCTGATAGATTGTGTTGGTCCTTCTTGATCCTTTGTATTTTTGGCTTTTTGAATGATTACCTTCGTTTTCCTTTAACTCTCCATTTTGTCACTTCGAGCATTGATCACATTACTCGTTTGGGTCATTTTGAAAGCCTTCTGTTTGCGTGAAAGAGTACATCATTGGTTTGAGTTCGTTTTAATGTCTGTATTTATTTTGGATCACTCATTTTAGATATTTACATTCGTAGTGCTCAAACCTAGTGTTCACTTTGTTTTTTTAGTGCATTGTGTGCTTCATTCATTTAAAAAACAAAAAATTACATTCGTTAGTTTGCATCGAAAATGAAAAGTTCTTTTGCATAACTAACCCTTAGTGAACTAGGAAAGATTTTTTCGTTTCTCGTTTGGTTGTATTATATGCATTAGTGAACTTCTTCTTATGATTTCATTATTTTTTACTTTGTTAAATATCTCTATCCTTCTCTTAGTTAGCATTCATCGAAAGGAAATGGTGTTCTTTTGCATGTAGTGTGCATTTAGGAGTTTGAGATCAAATTTGGTAGGGCCTTGAAATTAAAACATTAATTCAAGATCAACCTTAAAATCAATCTAATCAATATGAGGAAGCATTGGAACCTAATGCAAACATTTTTAGAAGTCTGGGCTAGTGACGTGTTCCGGCATCGTTAAACCTAGTAGCTGTCGTTCGCCACCTAGTTTTAGACAATGCTAGCACGGACTTGTGCTCCCCATACCATTGCGTATATAAAGGGAGACCCTCATAGGTTAAAATCCTTTATCCCTAGGAAGTCGAGTCCATCGCCCTGTAACCATGATACACCAAACACAACATTCGAGGAGACTACCTGCACGTAAGTTAAGTCCTTGGTCATTTTTCTTTCATTTGATCACCAAGGTGTATATGGAAATTCATGGAAACTTGGTACACCCTCTTGCTTAGATGACCTGAGTAGTCATTTCGATCTTTTCGTGACTCCTTAAAAATTGAAAATATCATCAAGCACTTGTCCTTTCACACTCGTTTCAACTTGGAAGGATAGAGTCACCTTTTGCCTATTTCTTGACTCTTAAAACATGAAACAACAGAGTTTTGTTTAAATGTATTAAAATATTAACTGCCCATGAAATATTATTGGTGAAAGTTATCTTCCTTAGAGTTTTAGGGTTGTTTCCAGTGGCAATGTTTCCGGAGTTTACCAACCAAGGAATCCCCTCCGAAGGGAATCCTAGTCCTTTTCCTTCTTTTGGGAATGTTGGTGCTACTTATATGGCAACATTATCCCTTCTTGGGTTAACTATTGGTTTCCCTGTTTGGTTATTCTCGACCTCTATGGTCTCGAGTATTCCACCCTCTGTACAACCATCTCCTCTGCCTCGATAACATCATGTTGATTCTAAGGTGGACCTCTCCCCTTATTCACCTATTTCTTCGTCCTCTTCTTCTACTTTTCCTGACGAAAGTCTGGATTCTAGTAACCAAGTGGCTAAGAAGAAGAAGAATAAGACGAAAAAGAAGAAGTCAGATAAGCGAGAGGCTAACTCTGCGGCTATTGTGCCTTAGACACCTTCGATTGATAAACCATCCAACCTTCCTCAGAAATTCAAATTCCCTTTCATGTTGTGCAAAGGTGACCATATTCTTCAAGACTACCCCAGCATTCCTAAGGTACTTGAAGCATGGTCTAATGGCTGCCCGCCATTGCCTTTGGCTTTTGGAAGTCGTCTTGGTGGCACATATTCAACTAGCCATGATGAGACTCATAAGAAAATGGGTAAGATTATAAATCCCTGTAAGTTGTGTGAAGGGCATCATCCCATTCACCTTTGTCCGTACATGGATGAAGCCACGAGAGTGTTGGAAAACCCTACTGTTTCTGCACCCTACCTTTCGGTTGGTTACCAGAAGCTTTCTTCGAGTCCTCCACTAGTTGATTCAACGATCAGTCAAGATTCATCCTTGGTCGATCCCATTCCCTCGGAAATTCCAATTCATGAATCCATTCCTGACCAATAATTGGTTGTGGAATCGGTCGATCTAATCCCGCCTATCATTCATCAGATCTTTTCCATTGAGAGTGGATCTCATTCCCCTCACGTTCTTCTTGTTTCTTTAGATTCCTCGGACTTGGAGAAAGATCATCCCGTCCCTGTGACTCAATAAATTCCTCTTTCTGCTCCCATGTCTATGGTCCAGGAAGATGCTCCTCTTGCTCCAGTAACACCAGGGGATGATCATCTCAGTACCATGGCACCCCCTCCAATTAGTTTGGTTGCTTCCTTCGATTGGAGTCAATTTGTAGGATACTTCTTTCCTTCCTATGTGCCTTTTAAGATCACAGTACAAATATTCAATATGGTCATACCTAACATGATTATAGATGAAGGCGTGTCTGTTAGTATTATGTCTTCGACTACTTAGCAAGTTTTTGGTTCTCCACCACTTGTGCATGTTAAACAGAATCTGTTGGCATTTAACAGAGGAAACAATCAACCATTAGGGATCCTTCCAAAGTTTGCTATCACTTTGGGAGGGAAAACCGCCCATATGGACATGATGGTTGTTCTAGGCTCCCTGGATTTTAATTTACTCTTGGGGTGTGACTATGCTTATGCCATGGTGTGATCTGTTTTCCACATGAAGGGCGGATCGTGACCATTGACTAACTTTCATTCTTTGGTCCTGAGGTGCCAACTGGCCCGCCATCATCTATGTCAGATTTTTATCTGCCAGTTTTATCTTCCCCACTATAGGTTAATTATGTGGCCACTTGTTCGTTACCTTCATCCAGTGATAGTGCCATCGCGTACCATCCACTGGGGGAATTCGATCATGATTTCCAATATGTTGTTCTCCCATCAGATGCGAACCTCTTAGAAACCATGACCTTTTATTCCTTATAATGAAACAGGGTAGTCCGAGAAGAGTTCCTTTTCTTGTGCCAAGCTCGTTAAAAAATGAAACAAGGTGTTATGACGATGGTTCATCTTCTATGTCAACCTCGTTAAAAAATGAATTAGGCCATGAGGATAGTTATTTTAATGTGTCAACCTCATTAAAACAATGAAACATGTTTTTGTTCAATTCGAGTCTTTGTTTAGATCTCATAAAATCCCAGTCGAGTCTTTCTTTGATCTCATAATATGAACCTTCACTCCATTTTCTTGGGGGGCATATACCTCGAATTGAGTCACCATGCTGGGGGCATGCCCACTTTTCAAGCATATTTTACCTTTGTTTCGAGCTTGTGTAAAAACGATGCCAATTTCAAGCATAGTTTACTTTTGTTTTCGAGCTTGCGTAAAAAAGAAATATTTTGGCTTGGTGTGCTTTGTGAACGTTTTCTTGCATTTTGGGTCGTTACTTGTTATGTGGACTATTTAATAGATACTGTAGCTAACATTGTATTAGGTAGACATTTGCGTAATTTGTAAAAATCATCATCACATGAAAAGATCCATATAGGAAAATAGATGTGTGTGTGTGTATATATATATATATCGAATGTTTTCCATCAGTGTGCATCATAAGTTCAAAAAATATGTGTGTTTCGATTACATATTGAGACAACATGTCTCTCAAAAATATGTAGAAATAAAACCTAGGTGTCTACTTGGAATGATGCTCATGATAGCATGTCAATGCCCGTACAAGCCGCCTTAGCAAGTGGTGAACTTGGTTTGACACCCCTGCAGTGTGTCGTTGGTATGCACGAGGAACATCATCGAATCGTTCATAGTCTGGGATCCCATGGGAGATTCCCTCAAAATTGTGTATGATTTCCTCCTCCTCGCCTCCCTCCCCATGAGGGGAAATCTCAAAGTCGCGAGGGATTTGCCTCACTATTGGGGACATACCTGTAGGTCTCTTTGGGCCAACGTCTACAAATACATGGATTTAATGTTAGAACATGCATAACAATAAAAAAAATCATAATAATCATGAAAATAAAAAAATGAGTCTTACCATACTTCATCCCAATCCTCTCCTTTTGGGAGTGGGAGATCTGCATCACCAGTGAAATCTGTGCCAGAATAGGGCCAATCCTCCACAATGATTAGCTGTCAGCATAGACACTCAAAGAGCTCCAGTCTCCAGGAAATTTGTTGACCGCCCCCTGACCTTGGCATCAGAGCTACCCAACGGGCCATCCGTGGCAACTGTGTTGGTGGTGTCGGGACTATTACCTTCTGACACTGGAAGATTAGTAGTCGTTCCAAGATGAACGATACCAGAATAGACCCGTAAATAAACTACTTTTGTTTTACTTTCTTGCACTTTTTCAGTTGACACTTCATGTTGATTTTCATTGCCTCTGCCCAGTTATAGAGGGTTGGTGTCATGCAATCTATAGAAAGAAGTAGTTGTGTCTTTGTAGCCTCATGCGACGCCTGCGATCCTGCAACTCGTGTGATGGTGTGTAGCACTACCTTTAGTGCCAAGTCCAAAATAGTTTGGATATCCACTTTTCCACTTCCTGATCCTTTCCTTGCCCCTGGAAACACCTTGTCGATCACCATACTCATGTTCTCCATTGAGGTTTGGGTGCCAGTCAGGTTTGGAACTGTACCCCTCCGCGATAGTCTGGTTATGAAATAAATGTCTGAAACTTCATTCTCGAGTTCTTGATCATGAATAATGAACTCTTCCTGATCAACGTCCTAGACACTGATCAAGTATTGCAACAAATCTGGTTGAGCTTTGAGTCATGGTGTCATGAAGAATTTCTTGAGCCCACAATATTTAAGAGCTTCCATGCATCTTTTATTTTCCATGGAAAGTTTGTCTTCTTCACTCTGTTCTCGTTCTTTCCATTCAATTACCATTTTTCTACTTTACACCTGCAAAGCCATTCATATGACTGTCATTAGTTGAATTCAAAGCTTTTGGTTGGTTAAAATGGGCATGGTTGTCTACATATTCATGCTAAAATTGTGTGCTCTGATTGGCGCGATTTTTTTAGAAACAGTCGCACCAATGGGCGTGTCCCAGTTCAAATTTTTGGTCGATTGGCACAAGTTCGTGCCTCATACCCGTGCCAACCGGAGCGCCCCAGATTTTTCCAAATTCCCCCATAAACACATAAAATTGGGTTTTCAGGCAATGAAAAAGTAATCAAAATGCAGCGAAGGATGTTATCTCTTACCTGGAACTGAAGGATTGGAGATTGGTCTTCCGGGTTGCCCGCTATTGCTGCCGCAAAATCACAGTATAAAAACAGTAACTATTGCTCACAAGAGGTAAAAGTGAAAAGTAATTATTTTTTACCATTTTTGGCATTTTATAACTTTTCAAAACCCTAATTAGGTCTTAAGACATGTTTTTCGATTATTTTTTCAAGGAATGGGTTTTACGTGCGTCTCTTATGCAGCGACATGTTTTTTAACGTAATGATGATGAAGTAATGAGTTGTATTTTATACTTTTTTCAGACTCAGTAAAAACACGAAAAAGTCACTATTGGAGTCATCTTTCAGCTCTTTTCTGACTCTCTAAAACTGAAAATATTTTTGAGATTCTTGTCATTTTGAACTCGTTAAATGGATGCAAAACGATATCTACCCAGTATACTTTTACCCATTTTTCGGGCTCAGATGGATTATTTATGAAAAAGGAATACCTTAGCCTATCATGACTAAGAGGTTATCTCAGATATATTTTTTACATTTTCGGACCTAATGGACTACCTACGAAAAGGGACCTGCTGGAGTTTTATTTTCTGCTTCTTTTCAAACTCTCTAAACATGAAAAGATGCCGAGTTCTTCCTTTGTCAGACTTGTTAAACCCTCATGACAACGGAAATCATCACCATGACGTTAATCGAGTTCCTCCTTCCTAGGGCTCGTAAAATGTACTTGGATGTATTTGTCCTATTGTAGCTCCTAGAGACAGCCTTGAGTTGTTAAAGACCAGTGCCTAGGACATCTTAAAGACAAGATGATTGTAAAAGGTAGTTTGTATGCTTGTAGGAAGAAACCTCTTGTTACATGATCATGGTTTAAAGTTTTGATATAGGTCCAAGATATCAGAGACACAATATTGACAGGAACGAATTCTAGTTGTATAGATAAAGAGTCTCAAAGAGTGAATCCAAAGAAGTCATGAGAGTAAATTGTTGTGAGTTGGGCCGAATGTGAAATTAATGAACAATTACAATGATAAATGGCTGTGAAGTACAGTGTAAGAAAATGATGAAAGTATTAGAGTAAGGCAGGCTTATACGAACATAAGAGTCCACCCTCCACTAACATTAGAAGAATTATGACCAGTGAGCAGAATTATGAAACAGAAATCGCGCCTTGAGCCATATTTAAAATGTTACAGAATAGAAGACATGAGTATCATTTAGGATAAATTCACATCAACTAGTTGAAAATTTGCATTCCGAAAGCTACAATAACAAGGGAATTATGAGAACACAATGAACATTATATTTAAACACTACAGAGAAGATACATATTATTCAATAACCTCAGTTGGAATCCACCACAACAACAGCTTAGCCTCATTTCTTTTCCTGAAGGGGATTTTCAAATACACATTAAGAGAGGATCTCAAAACTTACAAAAAGAGATAATTCACAATTAACAACCTCTTCTCATGAAAATCCGGAACCTGTTTTTGTTCTCTCATTTCATCTTTTATAGCTCCATGGATGAGCTTCGAGAGAAGATATTTCAAAACAAAATATTCTCTGAGGATATTTTCTATTTGTGGTCTCAATCAAAAACCAAAATTGGTGATGAGGAAAAATGACCTCTCATCATCTACAACCTGGCCTAACAAAGACCCTAACTAAAACATAACAGTAAATGAAAATAAAGAGTGCATAAGGTGAAATAAAGATTTCACCCAGTTTTACAATTCATAAAAATAAAATTAAATAGGCCGCGCAGGCCAAATCATGAGTGTCATTTGTGATGGTGATGAGGGGTGCTTGATGGCTTCTGATGTGGCTGAGATGATGACGAAGATGACCCTGCTTTGTGACTGGAGGGAGATAGCAACTGATGAGAAGATGACGATACCGTAGTGCTGGAATATTCATTGAATTTCTGCCACGCGATATCACTTGGAGCTGGCATAGTCAAAAATGTATTAACCAGTGCCTGCATATTTGTGAGCTCGATATAATCTACACGAATGGATAATAATTGTCTAACCTGGTAGAGGAGGAAAAATTCCTTGCTTAGAGCGGCTATGATGGTATCTGCCTTCAGGCGGGCAATTTTTTCTAGAGGCAAGTTGCCATTGTTCATGATGTCTAAAATTTTATGTTCATAATATGCTATCTTGGAGAATGTGGAGGTTTCTAGTGCCAGCATGATGGGAGGTCTGCCTCCACTAGCTTATTCCACTCTCGGTTGAACTTTTCGACTCCAATTGAAAGCAATTTCAAACAACCCGACGTGTTCGCGCGAGTGGTCTCCCTCTCAATTGCTCTTCTAATCTATATTACCCTTCTGAATCTATCAATGATTCCTTGTGCTTGCAATTCCTGTGGGCCCTGTTCATTTAGATACTAAATATACCTGCCAGCCATTGCGGCCTTTGCATCTCCTTCCACACACCCTTCCTGCAACTATACTTCAAATAAGCGAACTTCAAGTTTCTTATCATCAACTAGGGTGAGGTAATTCCAATGCTGCCTAATATATGCCATTATATCAGTCCAACTTAGGCGTTTGGATTTCAGGAGAATCATGTTACCCTTCAGCCAAGTAGTAAAGTCTCTGATAGACTTATCCTGCGTCTGTTTTTATCAGGCAATCCATATCGGGAAAACTATTCCTGAGATGGCTCCTCCCATACATTCTCCGGCCCTTCCGTTCTATGTTTCTTAGAAGGATGAGCTCCCTCGTCAATGTTCATTCCCTCTTGACTTCTTGAGGCATCTAAATCATCTGCTTGCCCCTTATTTTATGTCATTGTGGATGCATTTTCTCCCCTCCCTTTTGTGGCTGAAGACTTGGCCTCCATCTATGCATCCAAAGGCCATGTATCAAGGTTAGATATCCACTTAATGAAGGGCCTAGCCTCATGTACATAAGCAGTCGAATTTATTTTCCTTTTCCTATTAGAAAGGAATTCTTTCGGGTTATAGGGCCAAACTTTTACTTGTACCAGGTCCATCCCTTACAGTAATGTTTCCACAGTGGAGAGGGCATGTCTCGAATTTATGGTGAAGGGACCGACAGAAGTTGGGAGCTTGAGAATATATCCTTTCTTCATGAGCACGAAGTGAATTTGGTCAGCCTTCAAGGTTTGTTGAATAAATTCAAGGGCAAAAATCCACATGGCTGGAAAAAATGGCAAATGGTAGGGAGGTACTTCCGTGCCATAGACCCCAATCTTGGTGTAATCATCATATAGGTACCAGTCCCCTATGCTATCTTCCTTGTTGAACTGCAGCCAGTCCTTCTGCTCAGGAAATATTCTAGGAGGAGGACTGTCATGTATTATGGCATATGCTATGGACATGAACTCATTTAATAATCTGGTATACCCTTTCTCCCCAGGCTGTTGATGAACTGAAACGTTCCACTTAAAGACGGTTTTTGCTGGGAATTTTCCCTCAAGAGTATCTCTAGGCCTAGGCTTTCAAACTTGTCAGCATGCTCAAATAAGAATAGGTAAAATACTAAAGAAAAAAACCTGAAATACCTAGTAGAGGGGAATTCTTGAAACTCGGTTTGAATAGTCGAAGCTAGGAAAACAGGAATAATTAAAAGTGTACCCTTTTGCATCATGAGCCATATAAGAGCTATACACTATTTTGACACCTTCTTGGCCTCCTGAAGCCCTAAAAACCCTGAAATAAGAGCTAGGACCGTCTGCACATTATCTCTAAAAGTAGACAAGGGAAAAACGTCTGAATGCAGGAGAGTTGTTAAGCGTGAATCTGAGAGGAGGCTGAGGAAGTCGCTTTGTTGTTCCCAGGGTAACTTTGAGAATTGACAGGAAAGGAAAACCTTAGTGAACTTGACATAATTTTGACTGTGAGGAAAATTAAGGGCTTTCTTTATGAGTTCAGGTGATATGCAGAAAATCTTATTGCATTGAGCAGACAGGAACAAGTCCCTGCGCTCGTCATAAGCTTCGCTGAGCCAACTAATGAATTCAGGAACTGGGTATGTGGTTGGAGCAACTTGGTAGTACAAACCCAACTCAATGACTCTGAACCTGTCTTGACCCTTTAAATGAACTTTGAACAACTCAGGTCTGACGTGAGCTACACTGAAAGGGTAGAAAGGGTCATGAATTCACGCATGGGTGTCGATAAGGGGTTCAGGTCCAGGGACAACCCTGACCTCACGGGCTTGTGGGGTTTCAAGTTCAGACTTTCTGGACTTAATTTTCCCCATGACCATTTGAACAACAAAAATAGAAGGAAAATGGTGGGACGAAGGAATGAATAAATACCTGCGAACAATGAGGAAGCTCGAGGGGAAAGTGATGCGGGGTTGAAAAAGATCTGGCACTGGAGAGTTAACCTTCCCTTCATGAAAAACCCGTGAAAAAAAAATATTTTACCTGGTCTGGGAGTAAAACAAGATTATATTGGGCCAAGTTTTGCGGAATACGGGGTGAGGGTGACAACTGTAGGGATGACGTCATAAGGACTTCGATAGTGGGACACATGGCAGTAGGTTATTGTCTTTCTGGAGCCAGGTGGGTGAGAGCCATGTGCCAGGTTAAAGCATGTACCGGTTTCATACCGCCTTCCCTAGACTTACCTTAGCTTTACTTACTTGCGCCAGATGCCCTTCTTGATGGGCCCACGTTAGAATTCTTGGGGGGGGGGGGGGTTCACAAAGGCCTTGTGCTACATTCCATCACCCCGTGGAACGTTTGCACTTAGTCTGCCACCAAGTGACGTCACCTTCTCTGGGGGGTGAAACTTCCTATCCTTCCGCCTTCTCTTGATTCCCACGGAATATCACGCTCATGCTTGATTTCTTAGTGTCTCTGCCATGTGTAACATGGCTTTATCATCAGGATATTTTTCACACATCAAATCTCCCATCCGTGCTTGTGCCTTAAGAAAATTTCCTATCAAGGTATCTTTCAACTTAATCACCCAACCATCCTCTTAAATTTCTTCGTTTCATCTCGACTGCTCTTTTTTTCTTGGTGTATGAGGTGGATAAACAACATTGGCTCCACCTGGGGACAACATGCTTGTCTTTGAGGGTTTCGAGAACTTCGCAGACCCTCCAAGTGATATTCATCAAGAGCTGGAGACCCTTCAAAAATTTTCATGCACTCCTATGGTGAAACAAACAACAACAGTAAATGTAAAATGGGAAGTATAATACAATATATACAATATGCCTCTGAGGCCTTTGTTAGTATTGAAAGTATGGTTAAGAAATTTCCCATTTACGGGCGCTTCGATCAAGTCACCTTCCAAATTTTCGAATACAAAAGTATTGTTTCCTTTCACTTCAGCAATCTTGAATGGCCCGAACCAGAAAGGGTCGAACTTTCCATGCTTACCTTTATCTGCTCTCCTGATATCCCATCTCAATACCAGGTCACCTACTTGCATTCCTTTATATTTTGCATGCTGATCAAAAAAACCTTTCATCTTCTCCTGATATTCGAATAACTTGCTATTCAATTGGTCTCGAGTCTCCTCCAACTCAACTAGCTGGTTTATTCTCTTGATGAGGTCGTTCAGTTCTTCTTGACTATCTTGGAGGAACCTGGAGATAGGTAAGGCGATCTGAATTGGAAAAATTGTTACTCAGCCATAAACCAGTCCATAGGGGGACTTACCTGTGGACCTTTTACTGGTAATTCAATTTTCCCAGAGAGCGAATTTTAGTTGGGAGTCCCAGTTCTTTTGATTTTTTCTTATAGTTTTCTTCAATTCACTTACCAAAGTTTTATTGGAAGAATCAGCCAACCCGTTCCCCTGGGGGTAATAGGCTGTAGAATGCCCCAAAGTGATATTATACTGCTGGCAGAAGTTAATAAAACTGGTGGATTTGAAAGCTTGAGCGTTGTCTGTGACAATCTTAGCTGGGCAGCCAAACCTTGATATAATATTTTCCTCCATAAACTTGATCACGACCACATCAGTAGCATTTCTTGCAGGTATCGCCTCCACCCATTTTGTGAAGTAATAAGTGGCAGTGAGGATCCACTTATGTTGACTACTTGATGCAGGATGAATCTCTCCAATAAAGTCAATGCCCCACTGCTGGAAAGGTTCTTCAATATGTACTGGTATCATTGGAAGGGCAACAAATTTCTGTTTTTCTGCAAACCTTTGGCATTTCTCGCATGCCTGAACCTAGGTATGTACATCCCCAAACAGCTAAGGCCAAAATAAACCAACCTTCAGTATCTTATGAGCCATGGACCACCAGCTATAATGCCCCCTGCAAATGCCTTCGTGAAATTCAGCCATGACCTCCTCCACCTCTGACTCTGTAAGACATAAGAGTAGGATTCCTGAAGGATCCTTCCAGTATAGTCATCCATTTGCTACAATGTATTTCTGATATTTCAGCCTCAAAGTTTGATACTTTGTCTTATCAAAGTTTAGGGGACACCTGAAAGTTAAAATATATTCTACAATATCTTTGTACCAAGTACTGAATAGGTACTTCATGTGCATTTTTTGTATTGTAGTTTCTATTCCAGGATGTTCCTCTCTGCCTTCAGGTACCTCTCCTCCTTCCATGGTTAAATGAATACCCAATGCTTGAAAATTTGACTCAGACAAGATTTTTTCTAGCCCTTGTCCCTTAATGAGCTTGGTGGGGTGAATTTCCTGTTTGTATTCTTGAATCTTGGCAATCCATTTGCCTCTTTTTCCTTCACTGTCTCCCTGGATCAGGATGTCTTTCACCGCAGCTATGGGAAAAAAAGTGGTTATGGCATACTGCAACACATACATTTGGAAAGATTTTAGGGAATTAACTAAGGTGTACGCCTGCTTCTCCAGAATATTATATTTCAGCTCTGTGTCTTGTAGTACTTGGCTGAAGAATGCAATGGGTTGCACATTCTCGTCTATGTTTTTCTGCAGTAACACTGCAACTATTGTGTGTGGAGACGCAAATGAGAATATCATGAATGAATTATTGTAATTAGGACCCGCCAATACTGGAGCTTCTGCGAAGGAAATTTTGATTCTATTTAAGGCCTCTCATGACTCTGTCATCCATTTGACTTCGTTGTTTTTTCTCAGCATCTCAGTGATGTGTCGAACTATTTTAGCATAGTTCAGAATAAATCTCCTTAAAAATTTTATGCATCCCAGGAAAACCTCGACTTCCTTCTTATTTCAAGGCAGTGATATGCCACTGATCACCTTTGGTCCATCTTTGGAAGGGGGTAGTTGTCCTTGAGAGATTACCTGTTCAAATTCTGGAAACCTACACACAGCTTATTTGCCCATTCTTTTTTCTGACCGGGACCAGGTTTTCCACCCACTCAGAGTATCTCAAGGGAACTATGATCTTGGCCTTCAAAAACATTTTAATTTATTTTTCAATGGAGGGAAGTAACAACAGATTGATTTGTCTCAGCTTTTTCTTATGGGGCTTAGCATCCCCTATGAGCGGGATCTTATGCAGTATGATTTCCACATCAAATGTTTTCAGATCTTGGTATGACCAAGAGAAAACATCTCTGTAAGATCAAAATAAATGGAAGGATTGATCTTTATACTCCTCTAGGACCCCTTTAGACAATTTTAAAATCTTCGGCTCTCCCTCTGTCCCAATATTTATTTCATCCACCTGGTATTCTTGGGTCAATTTGTTGGGGATAATCAAGACATCATTCTTGTCGAATAATATTTCCAAGGGCACAAGGCCTCTCGGAATGACATTCCCCTTTAATTGCAGCACTCGATGTCCTGCCACTGTCTCTTCCCACTTTTTCTGAGGTTTCTCTTTAGTTTCCTCTTCTACAGCATCAATGACCAGGTTAGAGAATTATCCAACGATTTCTATAAAACGTTTCACTTGTTCCTCATCCTCAAACACCTGCCAGTGTGTGACTTTATCTGGGATAGAGGGGCGATAACGCACTTCAACTTCATATCTGAGGAGTGGGTTCTATGGTGGACGAAAATTTCTTACTGCTACAGCAAGGGAATCAACCATCCTATTTTGATCTCTCGGCATGAATTGTATGTAAAAATCTAGGAAGAAATTCTCCACTAGGTCCCATACTTCGTTCCTATAAGCTCTTAGCCGAGGGTTTTTAGCCTGACATTGATTCTTGATTTTCCTTACCACTAGTTACGAATCTCCAAAGACCTTGAGGCTCTGAATATTCATGTTCTTAGCAGTTTGCAGCCCCAGGAGTAGTGCCTCATATTCTGCCACATTATTTGTAGCTTCATACTCCAACTTGAAAGAAAAGGGGACCAACTGTCCCGTAGGTGAGATTAGAAGGACTCCACCATTTCCTTCCCTCAATTTGCTGCATAAAAGTGCAGAGTCCATATGCCTTTCTCTTCATTACTCGTAGACTGTTCCAACCTCAAAGGATTGAATGATGTTTCCTGTAAAAAATCCTCATCGTCCTCCAGCTTCAGACAGGAAAACTCTCCTTTTTTGCTATATACTGGGGAATTGAGTGAGTCATCGGCTCTGGTCACCATCTTCACAAATCTGGTTTCTCGATATAACTTCCTTTCTTGTCCGCCGAATACCAGGATGGTAGCATAAGTGAGGTCAAGTTTAATCAACCCACCTATCTTAGTCCCCCATGACCTGGACAACAACATCCAAAATCGGGCTGGAATATCAGTAACCACAATGTCCATGACTACACTCTTGGCAAGGATCTGAGCCAAGTTCACCACCAAGTCCTTAATCATTCCCAAGAATTTGACTATTTTGGAATCAAAATAATAAATATCTTTGTATGGGCAAGTGATGTGTAATCCTAGTTGATCCATGACTAACAAAGGCAACAAGTTGTGTGAGGCCTCTGAGTCCAACATGAAATTGTGCAATAGTAAATCATGAATGACCAGGGATACATAAAATGGTGGGGTTGTTGAGTCTAACTCTTCAACATGTGGGCCAAAGACTACCATCGGTCTTTCTTTCTGAAGGTTAAGGCTATCTGGAGGGGGGGTTACTCCATGAGGGAGCATACATTGTGACACCTGAGGTTTGTAAGAAGGTTGCTTCAGAAGATTGAATAAGGGGAAAGGGATTTTCACTTTCTCTAATTCTTTCTGGAGGTTAAAATCAACAAGATTATTTTCCGGGATGAATTTTTTGGGTTGCTCTTTAGGGGGGACAGGTGGCTTTATGATGGCTGAAGTATCTTTAGCATTTGAAAGAGGTTCGGGGACTAACTTAGATGAAGAGGGAATGGTGGTTTTCTAATGCGAGGGCTCCTCTACAAGCTTCTTACCTTTGCTATCAACTTTCTGGGGGACCGATTCTTTTGGAGGTGATTATTCATCTTGATCTTGCATCTAGGTCATCTTTCTAGAAGATTAGAGATCATACTACTTGTGAAACTAAGCTTGCATGAAGTCCACAAACTGTCTGCAATAGTCATCGATGTCTAAATCTTCTGTGGGGTTTACTTTCTCTTCTTCATATTCTTGTAGAGTAAGCTCTACCTCTTCAACTTCTGAGT
Organism: Pinus albicaulis; assembly: GCA_034641835.2. Lineage (NCBI taxonomy): Eukaryota > Viridiplantae > Streptophyta > Pinopsida > Pinales > Pinaceae > Pinus > Pinus albicaulis. Next base: position 1,053,293,703 of record CM076578.1, read on the forward strand.
AAGCAAGATACTAATCATCTTTCCCGTCAAGAACATCTTCCGTAGGGCCTTCCATTTTTCCCTCCAAATAGACAGGAGGTTGTATATGATCTTGTTTTTCTTTCTTGTCTCTTTGTAGTATCTGCAGGGGTGGCTTTCAATAATGTGGGTTATATCCCCTGTTAGGAGCGGCCTGAGTTGGCCGAGAAGAGGCATTCTTAGCTTCCAACTCTAGTTTCACCAACTTGCTTGAAAGATTATTTATCATCTTATTCATTTCTTCAATCTTATAATCTGCCACTTCCCTTTCTTGATTTGAAGAAGAAGCCTCTTCTTTACCTTTTCGTCTGAAATCATGGTCTATTCTTCCTTTTGATTTCCCTGTAGAAGAAAAGTTTGCTTCTACCTCTAATGCATCAGTCTGAAACTGATCCAAAGATGCAGAATTTATTTCCCTTAAAGTAAAACCAAACTCTGATTCAAAAGCTCCCACAAAGACTACCTTGGCCGCTCTCTGAGGGGGTTTCATATCAGTAGGCAAGTTATTATACAACTTGTTGAATCTCTTGATAAATTCAATCACGTCCTCATTGTGTCTTTTCTTCAAAGCATTGAATTATGTAAGAATATAGCCATGATCTCTCTTCTCCCCCCACTTTTGTGTGAAGGCATTCTCCATCTCCTCCCAGGTGGTGATGGTGTGGTCACCCAGAGTTTTGAACCACTTTCGAGCCTCTCCATCCAAGGATTGGACGAAGAGCCTCAAAACTACATCCAGGTGCTCCACGTTGAAATTCTCAGCAAAGGCACAAACACTTTCAATATGCTTTGGAGTAGCACTATTATATTCCCCAGTGAATCGAGGTAAGAGCTTCATATAATCGTGAGGCATATCATTTATAATTTGGGGAAGTGCTAGAGGGGCATATTTATTTAGCAAAAATCTGGGAACAACGATGGGGGGTGGAAAATTCTATGGAGGGTTTTGATAAATGGTGACAGGAATATGCTGAGTAGTGGCTTGCAAATTTATCTGAGTGAAAAGGATCTGGGGAATGGTAACTTGTTTTATTTCTTCAGCTTCAGGGGTAGGATGCAAGGGGAGCTTAGACATATTTACTAACTCTACTTTGTCCTTTATCTCAGAATGATTCGAAAAAAGGTTATTTGGAGGGTATTCAAGTACTCGAGTAGTGGAACTAGGGCCTTGGACTTGAGCTTGGTGAGAAGAGGATGGGGAGTCTTCTAGTGAGAATTTGGGTACATCGGTCTGAGGTAATTGTTTCTCCTTCTAGATTCTTTTGAATATGGTCTTTTCAGGGTCAGAAACTGAGGGTGTTCTCAACTGGGAGGTATCCGACCTTAGATGGGGCTTTTGATAAGCCAGGATTCCGAATTATTTTGACTTTAAAGAGCAGTGGAGTCACTAAGGTGAGGGGTCTACAACTCTCAACCCTTCGTGCTCACTTGATTTGAAGGGTGAATTTGATTGTCATATTCTAGGGAAAATATTTTCAACTTCAATCCCCAACAACGACGCCAAAAAGATGTTGTAACTCCTAGAGACAGCCTTGAGTTGTTAAAGACTAGTGCTTAGGAAATCTTAAAGACAAGAGGATTGTAAAAGGTAGTTTGTATGCTAGTAGGAAGAAACCTCTTGTTACGTGATGATGGTTTAAAGTTTTGATATCGGTCCAAGATATCAGAGACAAAATATTGACAGGAACAACTTCTAGTTGTATAGATAAAGAGTCTCAAAGAGTGAATCCAAAGCAGTCATGAGAGTAAATTGCTGTGAGCTGGGCCGAATGTGAAATTAATGAACATTTACAAGGATAAATGGCTATGAAGTACAATGTAAGAAAATGGGGAAAGTATCAGAGTAAGGCAGGCTTATAAGAACATAAGAATCCACCCTCTACTAACATTAGAAGAACAACGACCTGTGAGCATAATTATGAAACAGAAATCGCACCTTGAGCCATATTTAAAATGTTACATAATAGAAGACATGAGTATCATTTAGGATAAATTCACATCAACTAGTTGAACATTCGCATTCCGAAAGCTACGATATCAAGGGAATGATGAGAACACAATAACATTATATTTAAACACTACAAAGAAGATACATATTGTTCAATAACTTCAATTGGAATCCACCACAACAATAGCTTAGCCTCATTTATTTTCCCGAAGGGGATTTTCAGATACACATTAAGAGAGGATCTCAAAACTTACAAAAAGAGAGAATTCATAGTTAACAACCTCTTCTCATGAAAATCCAGAACCTATTTTTGTTCTCTCATTTCATCTTTTATAGCTCCATGGATGAGCTTCGAGAGAAGATATTTTCAAAACAAAATATTCTCTAAGGATATTTTATGTTCATGGTGTCAATCAAAAACCAAAAACGGTGATGAGGAAAAATGGCCTCTCATCATATACAACTTGGCCTGACAAAGGCCCTAACTAAAACATAACAGTGAATGAAAATAAAGAGTGCATAGGGTGAAATCAAGATTTCACCCAGTTTTACAATTCATAAAAATAAAAGTAAATAGGCCACGTAGGCCAAATCATGAGTGTAATTTGTGATGGCGATGAGGGGTGCTTGATGGCTACTGATGTATCCAAGCTGATGACGAAGATGACCCTGCTTTACGACCAGAGGGAGGTAGCGATTGATGAGAAGATGACGATACTGTAGTGCTGGCGTATTCACTACATTTCTGCCACACGATATCACCTGGAGTTGGCATAGTGAAAAATGTCTCAACCAGTGCCTGAATATATGTGAGCTTGGTAATGTCTACTTGGATGGATAATAATTGTCTAACCTGGTGGAGGAGGAATAATTCCTTGCTTAGAGCGGCTATGATGGTATCTACCTTCAGGCGGGCAGTTTTTTCTAGAGGCAAGTTGGCATTGTTCATGATGTCTGACATTTTCTGTTCATTATCCGTTAGCTTGGAGAATGCAGAGGTTTCTGGGTGCCAACATGATGGGAGGCCTACCTCCACTAACTTATTCCACTCTCGGTCGAACTTTTCGACTCCGATTGAAAGCAATTTCAAACAACCCAACGCTTTCGCACTAGTGGTCTCCCTGTCGATTTCTCTTCTAATATCCATTACCATTCTGAATCGATCAATGATTCCTTGTGCTTGCAATTCCTCTGGGCTGAGTTCATTTAGATACCAAAAATACCTGCTAGCCATTAAGGCCTTTTCTTGTCCTTCCATGTGACCTTCCTGCAACTATACTTCAAATAAGCGAACTGCAAGTTTCTTATCATCAACTAGGGTGAGGTAATTCCAATGTTGCCTGACCTTTACCATTATATCAGTCCAAATTAGGCGTCTAGCTTCCAGGAGAGTCATGCTACCCTTCAGCTGAGCAGTCAAGTCTCTGATAAACTTATCCTGTGCATGTTTTTATCAGGCAATCCATATCAGGAAAACTCTTCCTGTGATGGCTCCTCCCATACATTCTCTGGCCCTTCCGTTCTATGTTTCTTAGAAGGATGAGTTCCCTCATCAATGCTCATTCCCTCTTGACTTCCCGAGGCATATAAATCATCTGCTTGCCCCATATTTTCTGTCTCTACAGATGCATTTCCGCCCCTCCCTTCTACGACTGAAGAATCGACCTCCATCTGTGCATCCAAAGGCCATTTATCAAGGTTATCTCTCCACGCAATGAAGGGCCTAGTCTCATGTACATAAGTAGTCGAATTTATTTTCCTTTTCCTATTTGAAAGGACTCCTTTTAGGTCATAGGGTTAGAATTTTCCTTGTACCAGGTCCATCCCTTGCAGTAATGTTTCCACAGTGGAGAGGGCATATCTTGAATTTATGGTGAAGGGATCGACAGAAGTTTGGAGCTTGAGAATATATCTTTTCTTCACAGGCACGAAGTGGATTTGGTTAGCCTTCAAGGTTTGTTGAATAAATTTGAGGGCAAAAATATGCATGGCTAGAAAAACAGGCAAACGGTAGGGAGGTACTTCTGCACCATAGTCCCTGATGTCAGTGTAATCATCATATAGGTACTAGTCCCTTGTGCTATATTCCTCGTCGAACTGTAGCCAATCCTTATACTTAGGAAATATTATAGGAGGATTAATTTCATATATTATGGCATAGGCTATGGACATGAACTCATTTAAGGATCTAGTATACCCCTTCCCCCAGGCTACTGACGAACTGAAACGTTCCACTCAAAGACGGTTCTTGGCTGGGCATTTTCCCTCGAGAGTTTCTCTAGGCCTAGGCTCTCAAACTTGTCAATATGCTCAAATAATAACAGGAAAAATACTAAAGAAAAAAACCTAAAATACCCAGTAGAAGGGAATTGTTGAAACTGGGTTTGAATAGCTGAAGCTAGGGAAACGGGAATATTTAAAAGCATACCTTTTTGCATCATGAGCCATAGAAGAGCTATACACTCTTTTGATAGCTTCATGACCTCCCAAAGCCTTAACAACCTTGAAATAAGAGCTAGGACCATCTGCATGTTATCTCTAAAATTAGACAAGGGAACAACATCTAAATGGGGGAGAGATGTTAAGCGAGAATTTGAGAGGAGGTTGAGGAAGTCACTTTGTTGCTCCCATGGTAACTTTGAGAATTGACAAGAAAGGGAAACCTCAGTGAAATCGACATAATTTTGAATGTGACGAAAACTAAGGGCTTTCTTTATGAGTTCAGGTGATATGCGGAAAATATTATTGCCTTGAGCAGACAGGAACAAGTCCCTGTGCTCGTCATAAGCTTCACTGAGCCAACTAATGAATTTAGGAACTGGGTATGTGGTTGGGGGAACTTGGTAGTACAGACCGAACTCAATGACTCTGAACCTATCTTGACCCTTTAAATGACCTTCGAACAGATCGCGTTTGACGCGAGCTACACTAAAAGGGTAGAAAGGGTCATGAATTCACGCATGGACGTCAATAAGGGGTTCAGGTCTAGGGACAACCCTGACCTCACGAGCTTGTGGGGTTTCAGGTTCAGACTTTCTAGACTTCGTTTTCCCCATGAACATTGTAACAACAAAAACAATAGGAAAATGGTGGGATGAAGGAATGACTAAATACCTGCAAACAATGAGATAGCCCGAGGGGAAAGCAACATGAGGTTGAAAATCACCTGGCACTGGAGATTTAACCTTCGCTGCATGACAAACCCATGAAAAACAAATATTTTACCTGGTCTGGGAGTAAAACAATATTATATTGGGCCAAGTTTTGTGGAATACAAGGTGAGGGTGGCAACTATAGGGATGACATCATAAGGACATCGATAGTGGGACACGTGGCGATAGGGCTTTCGGGGGCTGGGTGGGTGAGAGATAGGTTCCGGGTTAAAGCATGTACCAGTTTCATACCACCTTCCGTAGAATTACCTTACCTTTACTTACTTGTGCTAGATGCCCTTCTTGATGAGCCACATTAGAATTCTGGGGGGGGGAGGGGGTTCACAAAGGCCTTGTGTTGCATTCCATCACCCCACGAAACATTTGCACTTAGTCCGCCACCAAGTGACGTCACCTTCTCTGGGGGGTAAACCTTCTTGTCCTTCCGCCTTCTCTTGATGCCCTTGGAATATCTCGATCATGTTTGATTTATTGGTGTCTCTGTCATGTGTAACGTGGCTTTCTCTCGGCTGCTCTTTTTTTCTTGGTGTATGAGGTGGCTAAACAACATGTCCGAAGGACAAAATTACATGAAAAATATATGCTATTCCCTTCAAGATTTTTTTTCAAAAATAATTGGGGTACTCACCAACAATGGTGGGGGGAAATGGAACCAGTCCACAATTGTGTTGGTAGTATGTCGCTCTTGAACATGACACTCATCTGCATTCGTGTTGGGTTGGGGACATCCCATTTTGTCATTTTTTTCCTCCATGGGTTTGGGTAATATCTTTTGACCTCTCATTTTCTCTTTGCCACTTCATCATGACCTCAGATCCCTTGATGTCAAATACTTCCAAATGCGGAGTCGTGTCGCTGATATGTTCAAGAGAAGTTTTCCTTTGTAGTTTTCAACCTCCCTCTGATCCTCTTTTTGGTCTTGATTCACTATCATCATGTTCCTTTGTCTCGTGTTGATGATGTGGGAAGAATTATGGCCCTCCTTCGACCGGGTCACTTCCTATTGACTTCAGCTCATTATTCAGGTAGTTGAACTAGAGACTCCCTTTCGGTACCTTGGAGCTTGCATGCCTCAATGGAAAGTTCTTCACATTCAATGACAAGTCCACATCATTGACCTTCGATCGAGTGATTTTGTGGGTGTTCGTAGCCAGATCACTGTTCACATTTCGTGGATTGTACCTGTTGTACCTTGAGAGCCATTGTCATTATTGGTGGTTTCTCTCGTGCCTGTTAACAACTTTCATCATTGGCTGGTAATCAGGTGAATTTCTTGCATGTTCGACTTAATCTCACATATTCATATGCTTGAATTTGTAATTGTTCGGGTCGAGATGGAGCGCAAGACCCTTGGTTTTTTCTGATAAGATATAGGATGCGGGATATTGTGGTTTATCATGAATATATGCATGACTCTTTTGATTGGATGATTGCGACCATACCTGAGTCTATTTGTTAATCCTTACTCTTGGATGACTGTGTACATACCTTGGATCTCAATTTTTATGTATTCTATTATGGATGGTTGCGCCCATGCCACATGATCATGTATCAGAGATGTCAGTTGTATTTGTACTTGCAGGTCTTCTGACAACGGTGTTTGGTTCGAACACGTTCTCATAAAGCATTTCACCCCTCCCTCTCTCTCAGACCTCATGCTTTAGGGGCATCTGTTACACATCATTTTGTCACCGTCCCTGCAATCACCATCCCGCACATTGGAGGACCATTTTTGTGACTTATATGAAATGTCATGCCTTGCAACAAACATCATTTCATCGCTTGCCATGAGGAGAACACTTTCTCTGTTGACAATTCCCAGAGCAGATCAGCAAAAACACACGTTTTTTGGTTGGCATTGGCAGACTGTTATGTCCTCGCACCAATGAAGAAAATTAACACTGGGTCCCACACCCATTGGCACTCTCCCCCAGTGAGCTACCTACGCCAAGCTATTTTTGGAATGTTTTTTAAATATAGAGGCGAAGTTTACATGATAACAACTTCGTGACCGAGTCAACTTAGGTTGTTCGACTGCATAAATATGAACATCTTCCTTTGGCCTCTTGTTTCCACCTTTTGGGGGAACCTCCCAAAGGATAAGGCCTCCCTTCCACCATTGTAGGGATCCCAACCTCCTCCTCTCCCTCTATAAATAAACCTATCTCTCATTTGATGAAAAAATGAATAACTAAATAGCTGAAGAGTAATTTCTAAACATTTTGTTGGTGAGATAGAGCAGAGAAAGAGACCTTTGTTGAGAGAGATCTTAGGCTTGTGTCCTTGCCTCGTCCCAATTTCCCGACAAACCTTCGAGATGAACTTTGACTGAACCCACTAAAGGAGGCTCCGATGTCAAGGCTTCGGTTGTAATCTCTTTAGTTCCATTAATATATACATGACTAATGTTTGGTTCCCATATTGTGTTAATATGGTTTATTTTACGCAATATGTTTAATCTTCCTTGACTGATTAGTTAGTTATGAATGAAATTATTGTCTTGTATGCTGCTCTTGTCCTTTTATCTTTGTGCAAGCATCTGAGTACCATTGTTGAAGGATCGTGACTTGCCGAGGAAGAGATCAAGAGGCCGCCACTGCTACAGCTGTGACAATCACATTGGATTACAGGTAGGACAATATATCCCAACCTTTTTCATTCGTTAACTAGGAACCAACACAGTAGCTTGTTCCCTTGTTGCTAGACCCACTCTATGGCTAGAGGTATCATCTCTATCCGTAGAAAAGATTTACTTACACAACACATATTTTAGAGCATAATTTATTCTTTCCAATGAGCTATTACTTGGCCTAAAAATCGAAGTGGTTTTGGAGATATGATTTTTGAAGTTAAGGAAACAAATATGTCCTTGAACCGACCTATACTAGCCTACTCATGTCGGCCTACTCCAGAGACATGGTCCTTCAATTTGAAGAGAGAAAAACAATATAAATACAATTTTTTATCCTCATTTAAGTCATGAAATTTCGGTGATCATTTTTCAGAAGGTAAGATATAATATGAGTCTCGGTTCACAACTCATGAACAAGGAAGATAAGGCACATAATTGAAGAAAATAAGAAAGGGTTAGGACAACACATTCAGGACAACGTTAAAATTCTTTTGAACTAATTGTGCGAAGACAGAAGTATACCCTTGCTATATTTCTTGACCTCGTATTGCAACTATAATGGATCAGTGCCTAGATTGGTGATGTGACTACACTCAGTAGTGGTAAAAAATCTAGTTCGAATTGGGTTATATGAAGCTGTGGCTTAGACTGTAAGCAATATCTTCAGACCCTGTAATCATTTGTTTCAAACTGTGATCAATACTTCCTCCTATAGTTCGAACAATATATTCACAATAGCTCGAACAAAGGTGTTGATAGTAACTTGGACTAAGGTGAAGACAGTAGCTTAGACTAAGGTGCAGACAATGGCTCGGACAAAGGTGCAACAATGTTTATTGGTTCAAGAATATTGTTACTGAATAGATGGTGCAGAATTGGTGAGATGTGGTGAATAAGTGTTGGTAAATTACAGGTGAAGTGTAGTGCAGAAGAATAGGCACAGTGTGGTGAAAAATAGATGGTGCAGTATGGTGCAGAGTTGATGGTACAAATTGGTGCAATGGAGCATATTTGGATTGATAGTCTAATGAAGAAGCGAAGAAAGATTGGTGTCATTGGGATAGGAGCTCCTAAAGATAAGGTTGGTGCCTTAAAGAAGATAGGGTCGAAGCCCTAGAGGTCGGAGCCTCATCAAAGTCCAATTTGGCGCTTAGAAACAGGTTGGTGCCTGGATTATTGAAGGGTTGGTACCCTCACATTTCATTGTACTTATTCATTTGAAAAAAGGATTATAATAATTCTTGTTTCATAATAAAATTATCATTATTAATTTGTTTGATTTTAATTGTGAAGAATATAACTGGTCAAATAAAAATTGAAAAGAAATATTGATTCACCCCCCCCTCTTAGTATTTCCAACAATTGGAATCATATAGAGCTTCTTCATAGTAATCCTAACAACTGGAAGAAGGATTCTTAGTCACAATGAAGGATCAGGAAGTGATAGAAAAGCTTCCCTTGTTCGATGGTACAAACTTTGGTTTTTGGAAGAAGAGGATGCCCAACTATTTAATGTCCCCTGGATGTGAAGTTTGGCATTCTATTTTGAATGGGTACAATACTCCTTCCACTTTTCCAACTGATCAGAGGAAATGAAAGCTTACATTGCAAATTCCAAAGCTATAAATTCCATTACTAGTGGAATCACTGATTTTGAATTCACAAAAGTCATGAATTGTGATTCGGCCAAAGAAGTATGGGATAAGTTGATTTCCTTTTGTGATGGGGATTCCAAAGTTAATAAAGCAAAGCTTCAAACTCATAGAAGATAATTCTAAAGTCTTAAAATGGATGACGAATAATATATTGCATTATAATTTCTTCGAGTGGCTGAAGTTTTCAACTCTCTTAAAGGGTTAGGAGAAAATGTTGAAGAAAGCACAATTGTTCAAAAAATTCTGAGATCTATTCCTGAAATATTTGACTCCAAAGTAAGTGTTATAGAAGAAATGAAGGACCTAGATACCCCTAATATGGATGAAATTCATTGAATTCTCACTTCCTATGAGATGAGGAAAGGAATCCAAAATTCCAAAGAAGCAGCATTCAAAGCCTCAAAATCAAAAAAAAGGGGGAAGGATGGTATAGCAGCAGCGATGACTCTGATGCTGAAACTGAATTAGCATAATTTTTACAAATAATAAAGAAGGGATCCAATCTAAAAGGTAAGTACCCTATTATTTTTTTCAAATGTGGAAGAATAGGTAATTATGTTGCAAAATTTCCTCATAAACATGATATTGATGATGAGGATTCTAAAAGGGTGGTGTACAAAAAGAAAGGGTTTAATAAGAACAAATTATTCTCCAAAAAATATTAGTCTGATGAAGATGAAATTTTAGTCATCAAGAATAAATCAACTAAAAATATCCCTCTTCAAAAAGGAGGTGATGATGAATCATATGAAGAAAATGATTATGTTGGAAGAAAAGAAGTATTATTCATGGCATTCACAAAGGATGATGATTCACGACTAGAAGAAGAAGGGAAATGTGGATGAATTACTAATAAGTTCCATTGAAGAAAATGAGAAATTATGAAAGAATACCATTTCTCCCAAATTAGAAAAGGAGGAAGCAAAAATAAGGGGAGACTTATTGAACAATAAGCTAAAATAAAAAGAAGAAATTTGTGAAAAACATGAAGCTGAAATAGTATATCTAAGGAAGGAGTTGGATCAAGTCAAAAGGAGTTGGAAAATATCTCAAGTACTTGATAACATCTTTAATAATCAGAAACCTCAATATGACAAATCTGGGATTGGTTTCAAAGGAGAATCATCAAGTATTAAGGATAATGCAAGAAGTTATGCTGACATACTTTATAGCCATCCAAAAGAGCAAAGGCTCATCTCAAATCCAAGGAATGGAGGAAGAGAAAATCCAAGGAAGAATGTTGATTCAAGTTATGGTTATTACAACAGGTACCAAACTATCTTTCTTCGATATTGTTGCTATTGTAAAAAATTTGGTCATCAAGCTAATCATTGCATGGCTCATAAGAATGAAGCACCAAGATTGAAATATCAAATTAAAAAAATACGTGGTCCCAAAGAGCAAGGAAAAATCAAGACCTAAAATTATTTTGATCCTTTGACTAAGTTTGATCTGACATGCTCACTATGTAATGATTATCGTCATAATGAACAAAACCTCCCACTCAAAAGAGAGGAAGAAAAAAGGGTGAATCCCAATACAAATAAATGTGGCCTATCTCTATGTGCTCGTAGCGATGAAAATCAATTGTTTGTGGATAGTGGATGCTCAAGACACATGAAAAGTGATCAAAAAAAGTTTATCTTATTAAACAATAAAGATGGAAATGTGTCTTTTGGAAGTGCATCTGCCAAGATTGTTGGAAAAGGAATTATTGCTCTTATTAATGGGAAAGGAAAAGCTCAAAATGCACTATTGGTAGAAGGGCTCTAACAAATCTCTTGAGTGTAAGCCAAATTTCTGACCAAGGAAACACAATTGTATTTAGTACAAAATATTGCGAGATAAGGAATTATTCCTTACGTGAACTTGTAACAAAAGGAGTAAGAACGCATGAAAATGTATATATTTTGAAAAAAATTCAAGAAGATAAATTTCACATGAGTAAAACAAACGAAAGTTGGTTATGGCTCAAGCGATTGGGGCATACAAGTTTTGATAAACTTATTAATATCAGTAAAATTAATGCAGTAAAGGACATTCCAAAAATGATCATTCCAGATCGAGTTGTATGTGGCCCATGTCAACATGGAAAGAAAACTAGAACTAGTTTCAAGACAAAGGAGTTCTCAACATCAAAACCTTTGGAGATCATACATGCAGATTTATATGGACCAACTAGAGCTCTAGCTCTACAATGTGAAAGGTATTTTGATTTATTTATTGATGACTACACTAGAATGATGTGGGTATACTTTATAAAGTTCAAATACGAAGTATTTGAATGCTTCAATAATTTTAAAGCTCTTGTAGAAGATGAGAAAGATTCAAATGTCTTAGAATAAATAGAGGAGGAGAATTTACTTCAAAAGAATTTGATGAATTCTGTAAAGTGCATGGAATCAAGAGAGAACTCTTTGTTACTAGAAATCCCAAACAAAATGGAGTAATTGAAAGAAGAAACTAAAATTTTCAAGAAATGATAAGGATTATGTTACTAACAGCTGACTTGTAACCCAAATTTTGGAAAGAAGCAATCTGGACAACAGTTTATACCTTAAGTCTAACACAACTAAGTCCAAATAATGATAAGACACCATATGAATTATGGAAATGGAGACCTGCTTCAGTAAAATATTTTAGGATTTTTGGAAGAAAATGTTTCATGAATATCAATGATGACTCACCAGGAAAATTTGACTCTTGGGTTGATGAAGGAATATTCATTAGATATTCTACAAGGAGCGAAGCTTACAAATGCTACAAAATTTGACTACGAAAAATAGTAGAAAGCATTTATGTAAATATTAACGAATCTCATCTAGAAAAGGAATTGAAATCCATGAAGAAGAATCTATTCTTGATGAATTCGAATAAGAACCTCCAAAAGAAAAAAAAGATCAAGAAATTCAAAAGGAACCTTCACAAACTCCTTGAAATATAAAATTTCTTCGGAAACAACAACTGGAAGAGCAGATTATTGGGAATGTAGATGAAGGAATACAAACTTGAATAAGGATGAAAAGTACACCAAGGAAAAATGATGTTTCTCTCTTATCTATGATAGAACCAAAGAAATTTACTCAAGCAAGTAAGGATCCTCATTGGATAAAGTCCACGGAAGAAGAAACGTCTCAAATCGAGATGAATGAAACATGGGAGCTGGTCGCTTGTCCTGGAGATAAAAATATAATTGGAACAAATTGGTATTAAAAAAAAATGAATGGAGATGGAAAAATAATCAGAAATAAAGCAAAACTCATTTGCAAGGGATACTCACAAATTTAAGGAATTGTCTTTGAAGAAACCTTTGCACCAGTAGCCCAATTTGAAGCCATAAGGATGTTTTTGAAATTAACTTGCTCGAAAGCATTTAAGGTCTATAAAATGGATGTAAAATTAACGTTTCTAAATGGAGAACTCAAATAAGAAGTTTACATGGAGAAAATTGAACGATTTGACCTAACTAAAGGAAAGGACTTTGTATGCAAGTTGAAAAATGTTTTGTATGGATTAAAACAAGCTCCTAGAGCATGGTATGAAAAATTGGATCACTATCTACAACAATAAGGTTTCAAAAAGGGAGTGGTAGGAAGTAATCTCTACATGAAAATAGACAAGGATAAACTATTGATCACTCTTGTATATGTGGATGATATAATTTTTGCCAGCAATGATGACAAGATGAGCCATGAATTTGCTCTGAATATGTCAAAAAGGTTCGAAATGTCAATGATTTGTGAGTTATCCTACTTTCTTGGGCTACAAGTATCTCAAACCACTATAGGCATGTTCATATCTCAAGAAAAATATCTTAAATACATGCTTAAAATATATGGGATGGAAGATTGTGCACCTATGAGCACACTAATGACCACAGATTACAAATTAAGAAAAGATGATGATTCCCCTCTCATAGGTGCAACTCTTTACAGGTAAATAATTGGATCTCTCATATACTTAACAACTACAAGGCCATATACTATGCAAACAGTAGGAATGGTGGCAAGATTTCAGTAAGCTCCTAAACAATCCCATCTAGAAATTGTGAAGAGAATCCTCATATATTTGAAAGGAACTTATGATTTACATCTTTGGCATCCTAAGATCTCAACTCTTACTGTGACAACTTACACTGATGTTGATTAGGATGGAAGCGTGGATGATCGAAAAAGCACCAGTGTAAATGCATTCTTCATGGGAAATTGTATAGTATCTTGGCTAAACAAAAAACAATCATATATATCTCGTTCTACAGTTTAAGTCGAATATATAGTTGTTTCAGATTATTGTACACAAATACTATGGATTAAGGAAGATTTGAAGGATGTCAACATAGAAAATAAACAATCTGGTAATGCACTCAAAGACCAAACATATTCCAATCAAGTATCACTTTCTCCGTGAATAAGTGGCTAAATAGAAAATCAAGTCGTAATACATCAATACAAAGGGACAAATTGCAGATATCTTTACAAAACCCCTTCCACGAGAAGAATTTGAACATATTCACCAAAATATGTTGGGAAAAATACTGAGAGGGGGGGGGGGGGTGAATCAATATTTAGAAACTCACAATTTTTTTTACTGATTTCTATACGCGACTTTAATTAATTCAACTTGCGTATGCACGTGGATTTCTTAAAAGAAACTTGTGTATTCCAGTGAACTTATTAGACAGATAAATATTCAAAAACTTTACTTAGCCCAGTGCATCATTTATTCATCATAAATTTAGTAAGTAGTAAACATGTGAAGTAAGAACAAAATAAATAATCACATAAGCAACACACATGAAAACCATGATTTAAGGTGGAAACCCAAGTTGGAAGAAAACCACCATTTTTGTCGTCTCTGTCTTCAATATTTATTATAAAGAAAACTGCTTAAAATCTTGTATTGGTGTAGACTCATACCATCATGCAGACACCCACCTGCAGAAGGCTACAAACTTCTCTAGTTCTCCAGCTACTACTGGAAGGGAGCTCCAACCCCTTGATCTTGTTTACTAGCTACCACTGGAAGGGAGCTACGACCCCCTGCTCTCGTTTACCAACATCTCCTAGAAGGGAGCTACTACCCCCTGATATCATTTACCAGAAACCACTGGAAGGGAGCTATGACCCCCTCACTGAAGGCTCCAACCCTCAACACCACTGTGGACCATGTTTCATAAATTTTCACACTGGATCCAACAACTTCAACACAACACAACTTGTAGGCCTATTTTCATTAGATTTTCAGACCAGACCCACTCCACTCATTTAAGCCCAAATAAAATACATCAAACTGGAACTCATAATTGTCTCAAATCATTCACTGAATCATAAATCAAGAAACCAATCATTGATATTTAATCACAATCAAATAGCAGCATAATCAATACTCAAACAACCCAGCTCTATATGAAGATATAATTGGCAGAAAAAAAAAACACAATAAAAGTGATCAGAAATTTCCTTCAACATTCTTCAACAAAACCCTAACTTTCATACGCTCCTTCAATAATACAAATACGTGACTGCACACGCTTCTTTTGAAACCATACTTTGTATAGATTTACTGAATATATACGCGCCTTTTTTGAACTACACCTGCGTGTATACGTGCCTTCCTTGAATTGAAATTGCGTATAGATTTGTAAATATTCAGGATTGCATAACACTTCAGATCAAAAAACTTACTCAGATCATACCCTTCACTTCAACACTGAGAAAAGATGCAACAGATCATAGATCTAAACATCTCACAAATAGATCAAGCAAATACATAGTCATTTCAGGTCTAGGTTTATCATTATTTAATATCTATCAATAAAATGTAATCTGTTCCATGCAGATATACTTTAGAGTGAATTATTCAATCAATACTCATACACATGCACATATTTGCACTATGATCTTCACCTCCTTATATAGTTTTGGCCTTAACCAATACCATGAACCAGAAACCACACACGTGCAGGTGGTATTCTTGGATGAGATCAAATAGTCGTTACTGCGCTCAATACTGTGGGATAATATTATGGTAAGGACCCCTGGTATCATAAAATAAGTGTGTACATACATACTCTACTTTGATTCTTTTTACCCGTGTGTATACACGATTTTTCTTCACCAAAACTGTGTATACACTAATTCTAGATGTATACTCAGCTTCCCTTCATCAAACCTGCAGGTATACACAGGTTCCATTCATCAAACCTATGTATAAATCTTGAAACTTTACCTTCATCATTCCTTTGTCACTGTCTATGATTCCTTTCTCTGTTACATCTGAACTGACCTGTAGATACATCAATTTTACATCTTCAACAAATAGGTTGATATCAATATGCAACTCATCGAGTAGGTTGCCATCAAGAACAACATATTACATCATAATGCCAACAAAATATGGGGGTCATTTCTCTTGCATCACATCAATAAATCAAGAAGAAGCACCATGAAAAGGGGAGCAGTTTGATAGGGGGAGTACTTGGGCACCCCATTTTCCTTGATGTGAAAGGGGGATAAAATATTGGAATATTTCCATCAATCACAAAGGGGGATATTGTTTGTCAATAATTGGAATTGATGGAAATACAATTGATGAAAGTATAAATACTTGATGAATCTATCCATATTCATTTAAGGAGCTCACTGTTAAAGCTACTCTTCATCCCTATCTAGAATGAAGGATTTTTTTCCATCACTCTTATGCACATTGATGGTGTTTTACGAATATTGGAAGACTAAGTGATGATGTGATTGATTATTGAAAGAGACCTTCCTAATGATATTGCATATAACATATCATTGTGCCACTATGTAATACACTCATTATTGATGTCTTACCATGATCCTATGATGAAAGTGTTAAACAATGAAGAAGCCAAAACCATGAAGAAGCCTAACAAGAGAAGCCTATCTTCCCTACCTCAAATTCTGCACTGATTAATGACCACTAACATTAAAAAAAATTTACTATCTTAGAGGCAACCTCTCAATTTGATACATATTCCATATTTTAGAACATACTTTTTCCTTTCCAATGAGCTATTACTTGGACTAGAACTCCAAGTGGTTTTGGAGATATGGATTTTTCAAGTTAAGGAAATAAATTTGTCCTTGAGCCGACTTGTGCTATCCTACTCATGTCAGCCTACTCTAGAGATGTGCCCCTTCACTTTGACGAGCATAAAAATATATAAATACACAGTTTCGTCCTCATTTCAGTCATGCAATTTTGGTGATCATTTTTCAGAAGGTAAGATATGATATGAGCCTTAGTTCACAACTTGTGAACAAGGAAGATATGGTACAGAATTGAAGATAATAAGAAAGGGTTAGGACAAAACCTTCAAGACAGCATAAAAATTCTTATGAAATAACTGTGCTCGGACAAAAGTATACCCTTGCTACATTTCTTTACCTCATACTGTAGCTACAGTGGCTCGATGCTTGGATTGGTGATGTGACTACACTCAGTAGTGGTAAAAACTCCAGTTCGGATTGGTTTATATGAAACTGTGGCTTTGACTATAAGAAAGATCCTCGAACCCTGTAATCATTTGATGCAAAGTGTAATTAGTTTATCCTCTTGTAGCTTGGACTATGTATGCACAATAGCTTGGACATAGGTGTTGATAGTAGCTCCGACTAACGTGTAGAAAGTAGCTTAGACTAAGGTGTATACAGTGGCTCAGAAAAAGGTGCAACAATGTTGAACTGTGGTGAAGAAGTCTTGGTAAATTACTGGTGCATAATAAATGGTGCAGCATTGACGGTATAGATTGGTGCAATGGAACATATTTGAACTGATATTCCAATGAAGAAGCGAAGAAGGATTGGTGTCCTTGGGGTAGGAGCCCCTAAACAAAAGGTTGGCGCCTTGAAGAAGACAGGGTCAAAGCCCTAGAGTTTGGAGCCTCATCAAAGTCCAAGTTGGTACTTGGAAACAGGTTGGTGCCTGGATTATTTAAGGGTTGGTACCCTCACATTTCATTATACTAATTCATTTGAAAAAGGATTATAATCCTTCTTGTTTCATAATAAAATTATCATTATTCATTTATCTGATTTTAATTGAATCGAGCTGGTTAAATAACAATTAAAAAGAAATATTTATTCACCCCCATTTGATTGTTTCCAACAATTAGAATTAGAGCCAAATTATTCATAGCCAACTTAACAACTGGAAGAAAGATTCTTAGTCACAATGAAGAATCAAGAAGTGACAATAAATCTTCCCTTGTTCAATGGTATAAACTTCGGTTTTTGGAAGAAGAGGATGTCCTACTACTTAATGTCCCTTGGACCCAAAGTTTTGCATTCTGTTTTGAATGGGTACAATACTCCTTCTACTCTTCCAACTAATCTAGAGGAAAGGAAATCTTACATTGAAAATGCCAAAGCTATAAATTCCATTACTAGTGGGATCACTATTTTGAATTCATAAAATTCATGAATTGTGACTCAGCCAAAGAAGTATGGCATAAGTTGATTGCCTTATATGATGGGGGGATTCCAAAGTTAAGAAAGAAAAGATTGAAACTCATAAAAGACAATTCAAAAGTATTAAAATGGATGACGAAGAAGATATTGCATCGTACTTTCTCCGAGTGGCTGAAGTTGTCAACTCTCTTAAAGGGTTAGGAGAAAATGTTGAAGAAAGCACAATTGTTCAAAAAATTCCGAGATCTCTTCTTGATAGATTTAACTTCAAAGTAACTTATATAGAAGAAATGAAGGATCTAGATACCCTGAAGATGGATGAACTTCATGGAATTCTCATTTTCTATGAGATGAGGAAATGAATCCAAAATTCCAAAGAAGAAACATTCAAAGCCTCAAAATCAACAAAAAAGGGGAAAGGATGGAATATAAGCAATGATGACTCTGATGCTGAAATTGAATTATAACAATTTTTACAAAGACTAAAGAATGGATCCAAGCTAAAAGGTAAGTACACTCTTATTTGTTTCAAATGTGAAAGAATAGGTCATTATGCTACAAAATGTTCTCATAAAAATGATAGTGATGATGATGAGGATTCTAAAAGGGTGGTGTGCAAAAAGAAAGGGTTTAATAATAAGAACTTATTCTCCAAACAAGATTATTCCGATGAAGATGAATTTGTATTCATCAAGAAGAAATCAACTAAGAATATCCCTCATCACATAGGAGGTGATGCTGAATCAGATGAAGAAAATTACTATGTTGGAAGCAAAGAAGTATTATTAATAGAATTCACAAATGATGGTGATTCAGGACTAGAAGAAGAAGGAAATGTGGA
Source organism: Pinus albicaulis (assembly GCA_034641835.2). Classification (NCBI taxonomy): domain Eukaryota; kingdom Viridiplantae; phylum Streptophyta; class Pinopsida; order Pinales; family Pinaceae; genus Pinus; species Pinus albicaulis. Next base: position 1,053,312,405 of record CM076578.1, read on the forward strand.
TGAATTGCTAATAAGTGCCATTGAATAAAATGAGAAATTATGAAAGAAGATCATTTCTCTCAAAGTAGAAAAGGGGGAAGAAAAAATAAGGGAAGACTTCTTGAACAATAAGCTAAAAGAAAAAGAAGAAATCTGTGAAAAACGTGAAGTTGAAATAATATCTCTATGAAGGAGTTGGAGAAAGTCAAAAGGGGTTGGAAAAGCTCTCAAGGACTTGATAATATCCTTAATACTCAAAAACCTCAATATGAAAAATCTGGGATTGGTTTCAAATGAGAATCATCAGGTACTAAGGATAATGTAAGAAACTACACCGTCATGATTTCTAGCCATCCTAAAGAACAAAGGCCCATATCAAATACAAGGAATGAAGGAAGAGCAAATCCAAGGAAGATTGCTAATTCAAGTTATGGTTATTACAACATGTACCAAAATATATTTCTTGGATATTGTTACTATTGTAAAAAAATTTGTCATCAAGCTAACCATTGCATGGCTCATAAGAATGAAGCACCAAGATTGAAAGATAAAACAAACAAACTATGTGGTCCCAAAGAGTAAGGACAAATAAATACTTAAAATTGTTTTGATCCGTTGGCTAAGTTTGATCCGAATTGATAATTATGTAATTATTATGGTCATAATGAACAAAATTTCCTGCTCAAAAGAGAGGAAGAAAATAGGGTGAATCCCAATACGGATAAATTTAGCCTAGATCTATGTGCTCGTAGTGAAGAAAATAAATGGTTTTTGGATAGTGGATGATCAAGACACATGAAAAGTGATCAAAATAAGTTTATCTCATTAAACAAGAAGGATGGAAATGTGTCTTTTGGAAGTGGATCTACCATGATTGCTGGAAAAGGAATTGTTTCTCTCATTAATGGGAAAGGAAAAGCTCAAAATTCACTATTGGTGGAAGGGAAAAAACACAATCTCTTGAGTGTAAGTCAAATTTGTGACCAAGGACACACAGTTGTCTTTAGTACAAAAAATTGTTAGATAAGGATTCTTCCTCAGGTGAACTTGTAGCAAAAGGAGTAAGAACTCCTGACAATGTATACATTTTGAACAAAATTCAAGAAGATAAATGTTACATGAGTTGAACAGATGAAAGTTGGTTATGGCACAAGTGATTGGTGCATACAACTTTTGATAACTTGATTAATATCAGTAAAATTAATGCAGTAAGGGATATTCCAAAAGTTATCAAGCCAGATCAAGTTGTATGTGGCCCATGTCAACATGGAAAGCAAGCTAGAACCAGTTTCAAGACTAAGGAGTTCTCAACATCAAAACCTTTGTTAGGATATTCTAACACATAGGAAATAGTTAAGAATAACTTAGTCTAGTGTAGAGTTAGGTAAAGTGTGTTTCTTTACCATGTACATTTGTAACTTATAATCCGACGGTAATGATTTGTAGTGATCCGATGGTTATCTCTCACCTTGGTATTAACGACACTTGATCCGTGGCTTAACACCTGATTGGTCCATGATCTCTATTTAAAGAGCATGGAGGGTTATTTGTCCGGTAGCTGTTTATGAGAGAAACATATGTAACTTTTCTTTTTAATAAATTGCCTGAAGTGGCCGCGTTGGCTTAGGCCGTGGACTGTTTCCCTCTTTGAGGGTTTTAACCACGTGATTATACTGGTGTACTGATTTGTGATCTTTTTGTGAGTGGTGACCTTTGGTTCTTGATCTACGAAACTTACCTTGTAAATTCCTACATGGTATCAGATCTATTTTGAGGGCCGCGTCCGTTGTTGATCAAAATCCGAAGCCGGTTTGACTGCATGTGAATTCTGTTTTGTAGTTCTACTATTTCTGAACTTTTTTGGGCTTGGAGAACTGCTTTGTTGTGTCTGTAGCATCTTTTACAGTGAGGAACACCTTTCGTTTCATGCGAAAAGGTTTCTGACTGCCCAAGTTATGACAGCTTAGATATGGAGGTATAAAGCATATGTTTTGCAGTTATATTTGTTTATAGTTCTGCTTATTTCAGTTTCCTCTGTTTATTTTTGGTTTTTTTGGTTTTATTTATTTTCCGGATCTGTACACTTTAATCTAAGCTACGTGCAATCTCGGCAAATCAGAAACAGGAAAAGGAATTTTTTTTGCTACGTATGCTCTTTTCCCGCGTCTTTGTGTGATCTCGGTAAATCAGAAATGGGGAAAATTTTGATAGTTGTTGGTAAGGCTAACAAAAAATCTAACACTCTGTCGTAAGGTTTTCATTTCTTTTTTTTCTTGCTCAGTTTTTGTGTTTTTTTGTGCAGGAAAAGGTACGCACACTGAAGAGTACAAGAAAAAAAAAACAATAACAAAATCATTTTACTATCTCACTTGGTGAGGGGTTATTTTATGAGAACAGAGGTCTTGGGTTCAAATCTCTTTCTCAAGCTTCTTTTGTAAAAAAATTTTGTTAAAAGGGATGGATTTTTTTTTTAAAAAGTCGCACTTCATCCTTTCCCATATCTATTTAGCATCTTCAACTCACTTTTTCAAAAAGGCATAACTTCTTCATCCAGAAGTCGTTTTTCGAGCCATTTTTTTGAAACGGCCTAATTTTTTGAGATATTTCCATTGGAGTAGTTAGTTTCAGCTTTTCTCAGCTTCAGTTTTTAAAAAAAATGGAAAGTGCATGCCCGATTATTCTTAAAAGCACTAATTATTTCCAATGGCTACCTCACATGGTAGATATACTTAGAAGTAAAGGGCTTTACAGAATAGCCACAGGGGTAGAAAATAAACCTTCTGATGATGATAAAGTTGCTAAATGGGAAAATAAACAAGATCAAGCACGAGGTTTGATAGGAATGTTCATTGCTCAAGATCTTCGATTTCATATCCTTGACATTGAAACCCCTCATGAAGCCCTAGATAAGCTATATATTGTCTTTGGCATTCAAAATCAAATCATAACTCACCAGCTTGAAAATGAGTTGCTTACTTTGGACCCTAATATTTTCTCCTCTATTGAAGAATTTTTGTCCAAATTCAAGACCCTTAGACTTCTTTTAGAAGGTTGTAAGGTCAAAAAGGAAGATAGTAGCCTCATCTATTGCATTCTTGCTAAGCTTGGCCCTGCTTACTCTGTATTTTTTTCTGCCTTCCATTCCACTCGAGAAGCCATCATTTCTTTAGGAGCCACCTACAAGAATCCCTCTTTTGATTCCTTTTGTGATTATTTGATAACAGAACAAGAAAAAATCTTACACCTTGGTCTTATCACTTCTGGAAACGCTTCTAAGAAAGCCTTAGCAGCCCAATAGCAATCATATCAAAAGAATCCCAAGAAGCAATATCCTAAAAAGTATGGTCCGAAACCAAACAAGGGTCCTAAGCAATTTCAACAGCAAACTGAAAAAGCAACTCACCAAAATGATAAAGCATATAAAAACAAAGGAAAGAAGACAGATAGAGATTGCAACTTTTGCAATCGTGATGGCCATATAGAGTCTAAATGTTTTAAGAAGATGGAAGCCTTAGAAGCATCAATGAAGAAGCACAACATCAATTTGGAGCACTCTTCACCTTCATCTTCAGGAATGGCACTTTCTGCTTGTGGTTGTCAAGCATCAAGATCTGGTTATGCATTAAATGTATCTTCCTCTTCTCATTCTCATGAGTGGATCATTGATTCTGGAGCTTCTTATCACATGGCCAAAAATAAAGCCATGTTTTCTTCTTTTAATAATTGTAACACCAAACATATTTATGTTGGTGATGATAGATCTCTTAGTGTTGTAGGATCTGGAACCATTCATCTAGATAATGGTCAGTTTAATGATGTACTATGTGTTCCTACCTTGTCATGCAACCTTCTCTTTGTTTATCAGATAACTCATTTAGGTGAAGGGAAAATAGTAGAATTCTCACCTCATGATGTTGTAATTAAAGACCTCAAAGATCCTAAACATATTTTAGCTACTGGCAGTGTTGATGATTCCACAAGGTTGTATAAGTTTGAAAACTTTGGGTCATCATGTCTTCCCTCCATTTTTGTTGCTCATAATGATGAAGTGATCAAACTTTGGCATGAGCGATTTGGTCACTTAAACTATCTCTCTCTTCAAACTCTATGTAAGGAAAATATGGTGATGGGTCTTCCTATGGTATCTTGCCGAGATGGTGTTTGCTTCGGATGTGTGCTTGGAAAACATCATCGGGATAGTTTGACAAACATGCCTCTCAGCACACTTCAACCCCTTTACAACTTGTGCACAGTGATTTATGTGGTCCACTTCCTGTTGTTTCTTTCTCTGGTTGCAATTACTTCTTAACTTTCATTGATGATTTTTCCACACGCGCTTGGGTATACTTCTTAAAACTCAAGAGTGAATTTTTTAACATGTTCTTGGCCTTTAAGTCCTTTGTTGAGAAACAATCTGGACATCAAATTCTTAAGTTCAGATCAGACAATGGAGGAGAATATGTTAACAAAAAATTTATCAACTTCTGCACTTAGCATGACATTCAATTGGAACATATTGTTCCATATACTCCACAACAAAATGGTGTAGCTGAATGGAAGAATCACACCTTAAAAGAAATGGCTAATTGTATGCTTCAATCTAAAGGACTTGGTCTTAATTTTTGGGTAGAAGCCATTAACTGTGCAAATTACATAGTAAATCGCACTGCTACTAAGGTTTTAAAGAATATAACTCCAGAAGAAGCTTGGAGCTCAATCAAACTAGATGTAAGTCACTTTCGTGTTTTTGGAAGTGATGCTTGGGCCCATATTCCAGATGCAAAACATAAAGCCTTAGAACCTAAGAGTGAAAAATGCATTTTTGTTGGATATTCTGAAGATGTCAAAGGATATAGACTTCTTCAACCAAAATCCAAAAATATAATCATTAGAAGAGATTTAAAATTTGATGAGAACATATTGGCCTGCAAGCCTAGTTCGACGAGTGTGCCACCTTTGGCCTGCGAGCTTGATTCGGCATATGTGCCACCTATCTCTCTCTCTTCTATTTTCAATAGCATTCCTTCTAGTTTAGATGATGATAGCGAGGATGAAAATCCTCCTCCACCTCTTGAAATTGTTCCTTATACTCCACCGCTTCCAAGATGGGTCTGCTCTACTTGGGATGCAGTAGGTTCTCTTGCAGGTGACCTTGTTGATCGACGACATACATGTTATTAGTTTGAAAGAGCCTCTTCCTTATTGGCTCAAGTTCCGGAAAATCCTGATCAAGAAACCTTTGAAGAAGCCTCCGGTCATCCATATTGGGATGAAGCTATGAATGAAGAATGTCGCTCCTTATTGGCGAATGATACTTGGGATCTTGTTCCTCTTCCAAAAGGAAGAAAACTTGTCAGATGCAGATGGGTTTACAAAACAAAGTTTGGACCAGGTGGAAAAGTGGATAGACATAAAGCTCGTCTTGTCGCTAAAGTATTTTCACAAGTTGAAGGCATTGACTATAATGAAACATTATCCCCTGTTGCCAAAATGAATTCTATCCGCCTTGTTCTTTCCCTTGCTGCCTCCTTTAAATGGGAAGTCCATTAGATGGATGTTAAATCTGCCTTCTTACATGGAGATTTGCATGAAGAAATCTACATGGAACAACCCCCTGGCTTTATCCAAAAATACTCCAGCCTTGTTTGTCACCTTAGGAAGTCTCTCTATGGTCTCAAACAAGCTCCTCCATCTTGGTATGCCAAAATGGATAGATTTATATTAGATAATGGCTTTTCTAGGTTTCATTTTGACAACACTGTCTACACCAAGAAAGTGGGTAATTCCTTCACCATCCTTGTTCTTTATGTTGATGATCTTATCCTTACTGGTAGTGATCCAAACCATATAAACCATGTGAAGTCTAGCCTTAAAAATAATTTTGAAATGACAAACTTAGGACACTTCCATGATTTCCTTGGTCTTCAAGTCTTGCAATCCAAGGAAGGCATTACCCTCTCTCAGTCCAAGTATGAATGTGATATTCTACACCACTTTCACATGGAAGACTGTAAGCCAACCCCTTCTCCCTTTCAGTCTAGGGTCAAGCTTTTAGTCACTTGTACTACCCTTGAAGTTAATGCTACCTTATATCGTCAACTTGTTGGTAAAATTTTGTATCTAACCCATACTTGTCCTGACCTTTCCTTTGCCATTGGTCTTGTCACTTGGTTTATGCACCAACCTCATGAAAGTCACTAGAAAGTAGCCAAAAGAATACTTTGATATATTCGAGGTATAGTTTAGTTTGGGATTCATTAAAGTGCAGGAGCATCTCCATTGTTGATTGGTTTCACTGATTTTGATTGGGCTGGTGACCTTGATGATCGAAAGTCGATTGCAGGATATGTATTCACTCTCGGTTCAGGACCTATTACTTGGTCTTGTAAGAAACAAAGTTCCATATCTCTTTCTTCATCATAAGCAGAGTATCGTGGTGCAGTTGAAGCCAGAAAGGAAGCCATGTGGCTTTGTTAGATCCTGTCTTAATTTGGTCTCCATAGGCAGCATCCCACTACACTTTGGTGTGATAACCAGAGTGCCATTCAGCTATGTAAAGATCCAGTTCAGCATCAACGTATGAAACACATTGAACTCCACATACACTTCATCAGAAATGTCATTCATGATCGTGTTCTTGAAGTGCAATACGTTCCAACCAATGATCAAGTAGCTGATATCTTTAGAAAGGCTCTCATAGAAGCGAAGTTTACCAAACTTCGATCCATGCTTGGAGTTCAGGAAAGTTTTCATTAAGGGTGGATAGGCTCTAATGTCTCCTTCCTTCTCCTATTATGTCACTTTTGTAAATCCTTCATTCCTATCCCAATTGTTCTTAAGGGGGGATGTTAGGATATTTCGACACATAGGAAATAGGCTCCTTTTGTGTCACCTTTGTAAATCCTTCAATCCTATCCCAAGTTGTTCTTAAGGGGGGATGTTAGGATATTCTGACACATGGGAAATATTTAAGAATAACTTAGTCTAGTGTAGAGTTAGGTAAAGTGTGTTTCTTTACCATGTACATTTTTAACTTATAATCTGATGGTCACAATTTGTAGTGATCCAACGGTTATCTCTCACCTCGGTATTAACGACACTTGATCCATGGATTAACACCCGATTGGTCCATGATATCTATTTAAAGAGCATGGAGGGTCATTTTTCCGGTAACCGTTTCTGAGATAAACATATGTAACTTTTATTTTTAATAAATTTCCTAAAGTGGCCACGTTGGCTCAAGCCGTGGAAATTTTCCCTCTTTGAGGGTTTTAACCATGTGATTATAATGGTGTACTGATTTGTGATCTGTTTGTGTGCAATGACCTTTGGTTCTTGATCTACGGAACTTACCCTGTAAATACGTACAACCTTTGGAGATCATACATGAAGATTTATGTGGAAAAACTAGAACTCCATCTCTACAAGGTGAAAGGTATTATGATTTATTTATTGATGAATACACTAGAATTATGTGTGTATACTTTATAAATTTAAAATCTAAAGCATTTGAATGCTTCAATAATTTTAAAGCTCTTGTAGAAAATCAGAAAGATTCAAAGATTAAATGTCTTAGAACAGATAGAGGAAGGGAATTTACTTCAAAATAATGTGATGAATTATGTAAAGTGCATGGAATCAAGAGAGAACTCTATGTTTCTATAACTCCCCCAAAAAATGGAGTAGTTGAAAGAATAAACCAAACTATTCAAGAAATGGCAAGGAAAATGTTACTAGCAACTGACTTGCAGCCCAATTTTTTCAAAGAAGCAGTTGGTACAATAGTTTATACCTTGAATCGAACACAACAAAGACCAAATAATAATAAGACTCCATACAAATTATGGAAAGGGAGAATTACTTCAGTAAAATACTTTAAGGTTTTTGGAAGAAAATGTTTCATGAAGATCAATGATGACTCTCCAGGAAAATTTGACTCTCGAGTTGACGTAGGAATACCCCTTAGATATTATACAAGGAGCAAAGCTTACAATGCTACAATAGTCGACTACGAAAAGTGGTAGGAAGAATTTATGTAAATATTGCGAAGCTCTTCCAGAAAAATAAATTGAAGTCCATGAAGAAGAATCTATTCTTGATGAATGCGAAGAAGAACCTCCAAAAGAAGAAAAATATTAAGAACTTCAAAAGGAACCTTCACAAACTCCTTCAAAGATAAGATTCTTTCAAAAACACCATCTGGAATATCAGATTATTTGGAATGTAGATGAGGGAATACACACTTGAAGAAGGATGACAAGTACACTAAGGAAATATGATGTTGCTCTCTTATCTATGATAGAACGAGAAAATTGTACTCAAGCAAGGATCCTCATTGGATAAAGGCCATGGAAGAAGAAATGTCTCTAATCGAGAAGAATGAAACATGGGAGTGGTACCTCGCCCAGAAGATAAAAATATAATTGGAACCAAATGGGTATTCAGAAATAAGATGAATGGAGATGGAAAAATAATCAGAATAAATCAAGACTTGTTTGCAAGGGATACTCACAAATTGAAGGAATTGACTTTGAAGAAACCTTTGCACTAGTAGCTCGATTAGAAGCCATAAGGATGTTTTTGGAATTTATTTGCTCGAAAGGATTTAAGTTCTAGAAATTCTGAATGGAGAACTCAAAGAAGAAGTTTACATGGAGCAACTGGGAGGATTTGACCTAGCTGAAGGAAAGGACTTTCTATGCAATTTGAAAAAGTCTTTGTATGGATTAAAACAAGCTCCTAGAGCCTGGTATGAAAAATTGGTATGCAAAATTGGACTTTTTTTTGTAGGGGTAGAAGGCACACACTAGTTATATGTTAGCAAAAGAGGCATGGTCTCAGGGAGGAATTTTTCGACCATTTACACCCTTTACCATTGATGCCCAAATATTGTGGTACAAGGAGAAAAAATAAGGGGGAGAAGTGTCCAGAAAACAATCAGTCATTGAATGTGGAAAACCCAAGGGGAGAAGAGCCTGATAGATATAAGGGAGAGTGTTGCTAGTTCCTGGTAGGTGTCAGGGGGTGTGCTTCTTAGTGCTATTATTATCAATGCCTCAACAATGTTTGGAAATGTTGATGTTTCCATCTATGCCTCCACAATGTTTGGAAATGTTTCCATCAATGCCAAAGGGGGAAATTCTTGATCAAAGTGTTGTAATTGATGTCAAAGTGTGGCAATTGATTCCGGTGTGGTAATTGATTTAAAAGTGTATAAAGGAATTTTCTATGGGGTTCATTACCTCAATTTCTCTTTCAAAATATGTTGATTTTTGTAGCATCAAAAAGTTCTCTAAGCCCAAAATTTTGTGGAGAGGCTTAGACATTGGTATTCCAAATGAAAATTCCACTTGGAATATGTTTTATTGTAAAAATTAATTATTTTAATGGGGACTCTAAGTCTAAACTTAGAGAAATTAAATAATTAAAGGGTATTAATAAAAAAAATTATGAATGTTCTAGAAAAATAGAAGATCAAGTCAAGTTATAATCTTAGCTGTTGATTAAATATCTAATCTCGGCTGTTGATATCTAAACGAGAAGTCTCTAAAGGAATACTTGAGGGTCATTTGGAAAGACACACCGAATTGATCTATAATTCAAAATTTTTGGGGCATGGTTTGCTGAGAAATTTGAGCTAGAGATCTGAGCAGTGAGGGGTAGAGATAACATCTGGAGATGAAGATATTTTCTGAGCCAGTGGAGCATCAGTAAAAGATAGGAAGAGGTGATATAAACAAGCCAACATTGAGGGAAGAAGGGCTAATGCAGTGACTATGTAGGGCTCACGTAGAAGCAGCGTAGAGGCAGAGAAGGGTTTCCATATTTTTTCTTGTAGATCAATTTCGAAGGTTAAGATCTGGAAAGTGACACTGGGAGGTTGTTCCTCAGTGTCCACAGAGGAAAAATGACTTGGTTGTGGTTGAATGGTGAGCCTGGAAGGGGATGAGGCAGAGGCTGGAAGGTCTAGCGTTGGGACTGTGAAGAGGATATGTAGTGCCTCCCCAGGGAAGGGTTTTCTTCATCCGGATCAGCCGGGAACTCAGTGATTGAACGAGGTAAATCCTCACAAATTATTCTCCCAATATTTAAATCTATAATCGAATTACCCTAGGGGTATTCAGAGATGCATTCAGACATTTCGATTGCATAATAATAAAACCCTCAGATATTCTACACTGGTTTTACCACATTGGGTTTTTCCGGGGACTTAGTCCAAAATAAAGGTGTCATATGTGTGATTGGTTTCCTTGTTTCAGAATCATGAGTATTATAGTGTAGAATTCTTCAGTATTTCGTATGTGATTCAGAAATAATTGTGTAAAGTAAATTACATAATAGAAGAAGTAATCACTCGAAACAGGTATTAGAGACCTCGTCAAGTGTAAACTTGATGGCAGTAGTGGAAGCGGATTGAAATCTATGGAGGAAGAGGATAACATATCCATTGCATCGAAGGGATAGCAAGAGAAACGAAAATTGAAGCGTGATGTTTCGAAGGTCAAGTGATTAAATGTGGCGAGATGGGCCACTATGCATCTCAGTGTCCTTTGAAGAAGAAGGACAAAGATTAGAAGCATGACCTGAAGGATGTAGACATGAAAATAAATGAGGATGAGTTCACCATGAGTTGTCCACACTTCTCGAGGAGATAAGTGGGGTGATATTGAACTGTAGGTCACTCTGAACTTTAGTTCGGCAGGATCCTTAGGGAGCCCACCTCATGGATAATTACCTTTCTACAGGAGTCCATGATCAACAGTAGCAGGGGCGTTTCAGTGAGAGTTGAGGAGTGGTGGAGATGACATTACAGTAGATATAAACACTTATTTCTGGATTAGCACAGAGCAGAGGAAGCAACAACGTAGTACACAAGAGTGCAGTGCAGTGAAGATCAATGTTGCACAGTGGAGAGAAGCAACAGTGCAGTGCATCAGAGGGAAAACACAATAGTTATCAGCATTCAAAGTCTTCATCACCAAGTTGCATCCACTGAACACTTGTTTAGTCTTGGGTGAGTTCAGTTGTTTCTCTCAGTAGTTGAGTTGAAGTGGAGATGCAATGTTAGCAGTGGTAGTGTTAGCAGCATAGAAGATGCAACACTTGAGAGGGAGTTGTAGTACATATTCAACAGTGGCAGTGGAAGTGTCATGGGCAGCAATACTGTGGAAAAAATAATGTATTGGTTGATGGACTTCAGTAGCACAAAGGATTATTTAGATTCATAGCAATATGAAATAGGCATAATTGCTAGATAACTTTCCTCGCTAAGAGGGAGTGTTGATTTTTGTAACAACTGAAAGTGCTCTAAGCCCCAAATTTTGTGGAGAGGCTTAGACACTGGTATTCCAAAGAACCCATAACCATTTGTGAAAATTCCACTCAAAATATGTTTTATTGTAAAAATTGATTATTTTAATGGGCACCCTAGGTCTAAACTTAGGGAAATTAAATAATTAAAGGTATTAACAAAACATAGTGTGAATGTTCTAGGAAAAGCAAAGATCGATTCAAGTTATAATATTAGCCATTGATTATAATCTCAACCATTTATACCTCAATGAGAAGACTATAAAGGAATACTTGAGGGTCATTTGGAAAGACACATCTAATTGATCTAGAGTTTGAAATTTTTAGGGCGTGGTTTGCTGAGAAATTCAAACTAGAGAACTGAGTAGTGAGGGGCGGAGATATCATCCAAAGAGGAAGATATTTTATAAGTCGATGGAGAATCAGTAAGAGAGAGGAAGAGGTGATCTAACCAAGCCAACGTTAAAGGAAGAAAGGATAATGAAGTTATTGCGTAGGGCTCATGCATAAGAAGCACAGAGGTAGAGGAGGGTTTCCAGAAATTTTCTTGTAAATCAGTTTCAGAGGCCGAGATCTGGAAAGTGACTCGGGAGGATGTTCCTCAGGGTCCACAGAAGAAAAAAGACTTGGTTGGGGCTGAATGGTGAGCCCAGAAGGGGGTGAAGCAGGGTCATGAAGTTCCAACTCTAGGATTGCGTAATGCCTCCCTAAGGCAGTGTTTTCTTCATCCAGATCAATTGGGAGCTCAATGATTGAGTGAGGTAAATCCTCACAAATTCTTCTGCCAATATTTATCTCTATAATTGAATTACCCAAGGGGTATTCAGAGATTTATTCATACATTTCTACTGCATAATAATAAAACCCTCAGATTTGTTGCACTGGTTTTCCCACATTAGGGTTTTCCGGAAACTTAGTCCAAAATAAAGGTGTCATATCTGTGATTCATTTCCTTGTTCAATTTCCTTGTTTAGTAATCATGATTATTATAGTGTAGGATTCTTCACTGATTTCTTCAGTATTTCATATGTGATTTAGAATTAATTGTGTAAAGTAAAATACATAATAGAAGAATTAATACAGTTGATTGCAGTAGGATTCCTTAGATTGTTCAGATCTAGGAATTTTCACAAACTATACAATTTTATATTCCTCTCAAAGACCTTTCCAATGGTATATGACACTTTAGAAAAATCCCAAGGGATAAGGAGTTATGATGGTTGGAAATTTGGCAAGGTTCCATAGGTGCATGGTTCCTCTAGTAGACAAAAGGCATGATAAGAAAAATGGATATGTTAGTTAACGTGTGATTTCATAGTGTGACAAAAAGGTTTTAGTTGAAGGTATTGTTGATGTCAGCATGGAAAATTTTAGGGGCTAATATTCGTAGGTGGGCTAATTTTCCATGTTTTTTCGAAAAAAAATATTCGCCAATTTCCATTTTTAATAAAAATGATTCGCCCAAATTTTAAAATACAAAAGTATTTTTTGTTAAAAATTGCCAACATTCTATAGAGAGTATATATAAAATCATTATAAATTTGAATAATTTTATAGATACATCAATAAACATTTTATAGTTTACATATCAGGGACTAGTGAAATTCGCCACATTTTTAAACTTCAAGATAGCTTTTGATCCTTAAAATTATCCTTGGATGTCATGGTCATGTAATTGACGGAATCCACAATGACATACTCCTCGAGACCAGTAGATAATGTAAATTCAGCCTGTCGGCTATGAAAAATTAATGAAGGAAAATGAAACAAATCAACAAAACTTAGGCCCTCCTCCATATAGAATGATGAGGTGTCACAATTACAAGTTGCAAAAATAATTAGTTGATATGGATGATGTGAAAACCAATTGGTAAGGAAACTTAGTGTTAATTTGGAAGTTCAATGTCAAATCCAACCAGGGCATGATATTCCTCTTTTTGAAAGAACCAACTTTTACTATTGAAGTGCTCAATTGGAGAAGGGAAAGTGTATTTTTGAATTAAAGCCTATATGTGCATATTTTATTAGGTTGGCCCAAAAGACAAATTGGACACCCATGGATGGTTATAAACACAACTCAAGTGACCCTGATTTGGAAATCATCATGAAAAATTTATTAGATTCTTCTTTCTTTGGTTTTGGGTCACACATATCTGAGATGGTTTGTGGAATTTCGCTCACACAGGTTTTAGATTGCATGGGTAGAAGCTCGCACATGTATAGGGTTTTAGGTCACAACCACAAGCATGTAACAGACAATTTTTTGTTGCAACTGCATGCAGGCCAACTCATCCATGCGACTGAAGCCTTTCAGCCGCACGCACATCACATCATCTATGCGGTTGGGACCTAGAGTTTGTTTTTTTCATTTGGCCACATATTTCGCTCATTGACCGCAGGGTTCGGTAGTTGAATGCAAACTGTGACCATTGATTGCATGCTTTTGAAGTAGGGTTTTGAGTATTAACATTTTTGGGTTCATCTCATGGATATTGTTTAGTTGATTTTTTTTTTATAGATTTATGGTTGCCGATATGGATCATTATACCCTCTCTTGTTGAATTATTTAACTCCAATCTAATAAGAAGAATAATTTGAAAGGGTTTCCCCCATAGTGGGTTTTTCCCTGGTATCTGACCAATTTTAGTGTCTCTATGTGTGAATATAATTGCATATGCTGTTAAATAATGTTGTAAATATGAATAATGCTAAGTTTCTATAGGGTGAATTTAATATGAAAATTTTGAAATGCAATTATCAAAGAAAAGAAAAATATAGTCCTAAGAAAAAATAACATGTTATCAGAGTTGGGTTGAAGAAATTTTATTGAGATCACCCCTAAGAAGACACCATTGATGGAAGCAAGAGAACATGGTGGATACATAAAATAATACTAGGGATTCAAGGAAACCCTAGGGAATATGGTTATTAGGGTTTGATGTATACTATGAGGTTAGGGTTTGGAAGAAACCCTGGTTTATGAAATATTTGAGATATGCAATCTAGAAACCCTAGCATGATCAATGTGAAAATTTTCAAACACTTGTGATTGACTTTATGAATCCCTAGATGGGATAGTATCTATTAGGTTTGGTTGCCGATGAAGTTGGTTGAAATATTGAAAGAAATTTTTTTATATGGACAATGGATAGTGACGACTCTTGAAGGCTAGTTGAAGAGGGAGATGATCACCTCTCATTGAAGATAAGTACATCTATATTTATGTTACCTATTTGTGATTCTATTCTTGTTTAATTTTATTGCTTTGATTATTACTTATACTTCCTGCATGTATATTTTAGTATTTGGATACTTCTAACCTCCTGATGAGATAATTGGGTCCTTCCTGATGATCATGGCTAGTGCAAGAAGATAAGAACTAGCGTTGGAAAATGAAAAGAGGTTCTTGATGAAAACTTGACAAAGTGATACAACTTCCTATGTAAAATAAGATGGTGCAGAGGTATTTGAATACTACAAGGAAAGGTATGATGTGGATTTCACCTTCATTAATGACTCATAATACACATGAAAGTAAGTTTGATTCATGACACTTATGGTGCATTTCATATTGAGTCATGGTGAAACTACTGAGATACATTGATTTTTGATATATTGACAGACTTGATATTTGGAAAGCATATTTTATTTTAGACATAATGGATTTCTTGATCCTGTAAAGAAGGCTAGAAAATTGATTCCTATATATGATAGCTTGATATTATTGATAGTTTTTGTGATAAGCATGATAACCATGATGATAAAAGTGTAACAGTATGCTTATTGCTCAGGATCTCCTTGTTGACATTGGCTTAGTAATTTTTATAATATGGAAAAATTGGATGCCTTGTATTGATTCTTGGATAGTATAATAAAGGAGTGATGAAGTTATTATGATCCTTGAAGTATGATGACACACTTATCAACTTCCCTAATCATATGGCTCTAACCCTTGATGAAAATTTGATGTCATGTTCATATGTGATGATGAAGTAGTTGATGCTAACATGTTATGTCCGTGATGAATATATGTATCAGAACCTGATATAGTTTGATTTCATGATCTAACAATTATGTTTATGCATGCCAATATTATGATAGAAAAGTTGATGTCTTGAATGATGATGACTGAAGTAACTTCCCATTCAAAGGGAGAAACTCTCCATAAAATTCCTACACCTATTATCATGTTCATTAAATGTATAGAAGATTCCTTATTGTTGAATTTTTTTGACACAAATAGACAAATTTATGATTTTTTTGGTCTACAACAAGTCTTGGTCTAAGAATAGAGGGTTTCTCTTATTATAAGCTCCAACCACACAGAATACGGCTTAAGAGTGTGTTTATAGCTTCCCAACCTCACAAAATAAATCCTATGGGTGTGGTTATGCCTATAGGTTAAAAACAATGTTGAGGCTTTATGCATAAAACTAGGAATGCACCAGGAGTATAACACTCCTACATATATGGAGCAGACAACAAAAATTCTATGAACAGGGAAGTTTGATTGTTTGACTTACTATAGAGAATGTGAATATGTTGACTAAACTTGTTTTTGTAGGTGACCATAATATGCGTATCAATATGTTATTCCAATTTAACCATTGAAGCTACTGTCTGATAGTATTTGATAACAGTTGCAAAGGTTTGGAAAGATTTGGCTAAATGGTATAGATGAGAAGTATGCTTGATGGTTCATAGATATGTTTTGTCTTATGGATTGATTGAATTCACACTGATAACAAATTAAGGTTTTGAATTAATAATTGATTTTTTCCTTGATGACAATGATATGTGGGCATAATAACTTTCAATGATTAATGTTTCCATTAATTTTTTATTGGCTTCATTAGATATGGCACATTTGTTTAAGTATAGACAATTGTGATTCAATATGCAGTAATCTCACAATGAATGGATGAAACTTATATGACTTGTTCCTGATGTATGCATTCATATAGAAATGATTCATGCTATGATCATAATGATGGATTGATAAAGTATGATTCATTGGATAGTGCTTGGTAAATAAAAATTTGTTGTAATTTGGTAATTGGATGCAAACTCCACTTGAAACCTGGTCCAAAAAGTTTGTTACAGTGTTATTGGAAAAAAAAATTATGACTTTGATATTAAATTTGATTTGGCATATAAGGCTTGATAAGCTAGTTTAGTTGATTTGATTTTACAATATTGATTTATGTAAGCCTGAACATATTGGTTTGGTCAAGTGTTATGTTTTCAGAAATCATTGTATGAAGCAAGCTCCCCGAGCATGGTGTTATCACTCCACCAGATCTCTAAGGCTGAGAAAGAGTCAAAACAGAGGTAACCACATACCAATATTTTAGCTTGGTAGCTAGCCCTACCACACTGGAGAGGGCTCTCTCCATAAAGTCACAGCCAAGAGGGATGGATGAATTAGGGTTTTAGGCTAGGTATGAGTACAGGGTTTTGTTTGTTTGAAATTGGTTTGGCGGATGGGTGAATTAGGTCAAAGAGACTAGGTCAACACAAATAAGATTAGGATTGCAGTCCATTCAATGGGGAAAGGTAGTTAGGAAGGCTAACACTTTAGGGTTTCAGGGTGAGATGGATCAGATTGATGAGAAGCTAGAAAGAGCAAGGAAAAGCATGTATTCTTTCTAAATTGAAGAAAATGAACAAATTATGAATATTTTCCCAAAATAGAGCATGTGAGATGTATTATGCTTATCAACTTGAAAATCATCATATAATAGAGATGAAATGGATCATGAAGACAAAACATTCATACATATGTGACATAAGAAGAAACTATGCTAAATTTCCATACCACAGGTATCCCAAAGAAATAGTTGCAACTCTTTCATTAAATTCCTGCCAAATATTGATTACACTAGAGTATCTGATCAATGCAACAACATCCAACCTCTGAAATGAGTCAAAAAGTGAAATATATAGACATAAAACAACCTCTCCCAACCTCAGGGGTTGAATCCCTAAGTTGAGGATTTTTTCCACCAAAACCTGAACTGCATACCTAGATTGTAAGGAGGTCAAACTGACTCATCCCTCACTTTTTGGAAATTGATTCATTACATCTCATCAAGAGTTTTCACCTAATGTATTTACCCCTAGGTAAGTGTAAAAAAATATTATTACATTTACATCCTTAAAGTACATTGGTAAAACTTCATTTTCCAAAATGAAACTGAGAAAAATGAGAAAATTTACAAATTTCAGGAAACTCAGAAAATTGGTAAAAGGCGCAGTGCTAGTGTAAAAAGCGCATCACCAACTTTAGCTCTACTTTTGAAGGGATTCGTGGTGTCCAAATTGAGCTCAAGATAGCTGATTGGAAAGAGTTTCCTATCTAATTTCTAGATCTATGCCCAAATTCCAAAATGGTATTTATTTGACCCTCCAAAACTTCATTCTCCCAAGACTTTTCAAAAGCATAGTGCCAACCTAAAAAACATGGCAGAAACATGTTTTTTAAGGTGTTTTTTGACATTTTGACTGACCAGTTGGCCCAAAAACGCTTAGAAAGGTCCCTATGTTGAATTTTTTTGGCCTTATGAATCCAATGGTGTGTTCTGTTTTTCCATTGGAGGTCCCTAGAAAAAGTTTGACAATGCAACTGTGCAAAATTTCCAAAAGTGCAAAAAACTCCAAAATTTTCAAAATTTTCTCAAAATTCTCCAAAAAATTTTCTGTGGAAGGCTGCTGACATGTGTTAGGCAATTAGTGATGCCTCAGCAAGGATATAAAGCTTTTCCCCTTCTTGTTTCTTGATTAGGGTTTCAAGTCCTGATTTGACCTTTTGGAGCTTGGACTTTGCAATTTGATTTTTCCTGCCATATTTCTTTGCCATCTTCCTTTGTATGTCCTTGTCCTTCTTTTATTTTTCCAGGAGCTTCTCAAGATTCTCATTGACCCTCTCAAACCAATGCTCCCGGTTCTCATTTACCACCATGGAAAATTTCTCATTCAAGTTTAGTTCATTGGAAAGTTCAGCTTCCTTTTTCCTTTCTAGTTCTAGAGCTATTTTTAGCCCTCTAGTCCTAGGCCTCTTTCTTGGAACTTGATCTTATTCTTCATTAGTTTCACCATACCTCTCATAAGCCTCATCAAGCAAAGCCTTTTCCTTTTTTCCTTCTCTTTTTTCCTTGAGAAGTTGCATCTCCACAATTTCTTGCTTGGTTTGGAGTTGTTGATTTTCCTGATCATAGTATGAAATCAAAAACTTAGATCTCTCTAAGTTGGTCTAAAGCTCCATGATTTAAGCATCCTATTGGAGGCCCCATAATCATGCTTCTCATCCAAGTCAACAAGTTAAATATATGTTTCTTCATCATTAGGATCCTTATCCTCTTGCATGGCTTCCTCATGCTCATCTTCTTCTGTCATCTTTTGTTTAACCTTCTATACCTATTTTGCTGATGAATAAGGCAAGGTCCCTTCCACTTTATGTGGAGAAAAAACTTGCCTATACCCTCTATAATATTTTCTAGCCAATGTGACTAATTCAACCCTTTTAGGCTTGCTGATCATAACTCTGCTAGGTGACTCAAACTGACCTTGAAATGGTGACGATGGTGGTGAAATGGGTGTAGTAGGCTGAGCTGATGAAGGAGTAGGTGCTGTGGGTTGAGATGGAGGAATCGATACAGTAGGATGAGATGGAGGAGGCATGTATTCAACATGTTGATCAGTGGGATGAGATGAAGAAGGCATATCTTCAACACGTTGAGCTTGTGGAGCTGTGAAGATATCATTGGCTATGAAGGTGTCCCATGAGATATGCAACTGGTTAAGTTTATGGAGGAAAATGATCTTGATGGGAGAGTGGTAAAAAATGCTATTCATCTGCTGGTCATAATCTCTCCTTTGTACAATGTATGCCATTTTGTCTATGATCCTGAATAGATAGTATGGTATGTTAAGCATTTTGACTCTTGTGAAGTGCATAAGCAGTCTACTATGATATGTATATAGCCTCGAGAACCTTCCTTCATAAGAGAAGTACTTCATGATGATATTCATCATGGGAGTATACCTATCAAGAAGGTAGCTGAAAGGAAAAAATATCTTTCTCTCATTTCTCTAACTTGGTTTGATGAATGGTTCATAATACCAGTATTTTGATTTAAATCACATCTCACCCATGTTTGGAATCCATGTGGCAGCATCAATGATAAATGTAGATAAGGTGAAAGTTACACCTGAAAGGGTCACTTGATTGTCTTTGAGGTTTGAAATGAAAAGCCTGCTCAAAATAGGTTGGTGTTGAAATTCTTCAATAATATTGCAGAAATCAAGGCAACCAACATACTGAAAGAAAGAGACTGCCATTGGTGAAGTCATCAGTTCTATGGTGTTGGTGGGCTCAATCCTTAGGATTTTTCCTCCCTTATGTGGCCTTCTCTCTTGTCTTCCCTCCTCTCCCTATCTATCCTCCTCCTGCCTATCCTTATCCTCTTCCATGTAATCTTTTTCCTCTTCCATGGTGTCATGGTCTAGAAACCCTAGCGGAGGGAAATGGGAGTGGGGAGAGGTCTAGGGAGTAGGGATTAGGGTAGGAAAAATTAGGGAGATGAGGGAAGGGGCTAGGAAACTTTGGGGACTCATAGGGATTCAAAATACTTAGGGAGTTAGGAATAGTAATTTAATTACAGGTTTTAGGTATGGGTGCCTAGGAAATTTGAAATACCTAGGACTTAAGGTTTAAGGGAAAATAGATTTAGGGAAATGGATATAGTGTTGTAGGGATAGGGTTTACAATGATGTAGGAAGGGAATGCAGGGTTAATGGGAGCCAAGTTGGGAATAAGGAGTAAATTTAGGGTTTGTAGCTAGAAAAACTTCCAAATTTGCATAGAAACCAAAACACCATGAAAATTCCTCTTGAAGACTGCGAGGTGGAATTTAGTTGTTACTTACTTGGAAAGAGGTGTTGAGAGACTTTGTAGGAGGTTTGAATTATTTGGAATGAGTTTTTAAGGTTGGAGAGCTTACTGGGAAAAATCTTAGTGCATCACCCAAAAGTGCAGTGCCTCACCCAGAAACACAACGCCACTCATCAAAAAGCGCAACACCGCTTCCAAAAGCGCATTGCCACCCACAAATTCCAGTTTTGACCCTACGATTTGGTTTTTTGAGCTGAGGGAGTATGAGCTTGATGTTTGAAATGGAAAATGAACTTATTTTTGATGTCTTGGTGGTCTTTATACTTCATGAATTTGATGTTTTGGGCCTTGGGACCCACTTTCTCCTTTTCACATTCACTCCACATTTTGAAACTATACCCTTTTCACTTGACTTTTTCCTTTGACAAATTGATCATTTAACGACTTTGAGAACTCTTTGAATTTTACATTTTTGATGCTTTGGCATGTTGGAACTTTGAGTTAGAAACCTTGGGAAGCATGAAATTATTACATTTTGAATTACATAAAATTACATAGTGAAAATATAAAGATTACATTTGAAATCAAAATTACATGCTAAAATAAGAATTTCTCTTTACAAATCTGTAGGTTTTAACCCTGAACAGAAATTATCTACACACGAATCTTATAATAGACAATAAAAAATAGCGAGAGCATAAAACATAAAACAGATAAACACAGAGATTTTCCCCTGGATCCCAATTGGGACGACCAGCTTGATTTTTCATTATATTCCTTTTAGTGTTACAACACATATATATACATGCCGGAGCATACATAAACCCCAATCCATTAACCCTGGATTAGAACATAACCGTAGTTCCCTTGACTGGATCTACAAAAATACCAGGGGCCGAAAACCATCGAACCCCAAAACCATGTGCAAAACCATGCACAAAACTATGGACGCAGACTACCCAGCGGAAATTAGTCATGGAAAGAATATAACACATACCCAAAATTCTCCCACTTGTTGTTTTCTTTCCACGGGGGGCCACAGGAGGGCTTAGTCATTGGACCAATTCTTCAACACCCATTGTTTCTCTACACCAAGAGAACTTCTGAGTGCTCACAAACTTTGTCAATGCATCTGCAACATTCTTCAAAGTGTCCACCTTTACCAGCAACACCCTTTTAGCCTCAACCATATCTCTAACAAAATGATATTGAACATCAATGTGCTTTGTCTTTGAATGATAAGCAGGGTTCTTAGCCAAGAAAATTGCACTTTGGCTATCACAGTCTATCCTTATAGCTTGCTGTACCAAACCCATACTTGAACACAATCTCTGCAACCAAACTGCTTCCTTGCTTGCATGAGTGGCTGCTATGTATTCTGCCTCTGTAGTTGAAAGAGCCACTATAGACTGTCTTTTACTCATCCAACTGACCGCGCCTCCAAATAGGTTAAACACATACCCACTTGTAGATCTTCTTTGGTCCAGATCTCCAGCCCAGTCTGCATCAACAAAACCACGAATGTCCAACATTCTTTCCAATCCTGGTCTTCCCCGGTAGCACAAGCCATAATCACTAGTGCCACGTAAATATCTAAAAACCCGCTTCACTGTTGTCCAATTCTCCTTCCCTGGGTTTGACATAAACCTGCTCAATACTCCCACTGCATGTGCAATGTCTGGTCTAGTACAGACCATTGCATACATCAGGCTACCCACTGCACTTGCATATGGAACACGGGACATATACTCCTCTTCTTCTTGTGTCTTGGGACACTGTTCAACAGACAGCTTTCCACCTACAGGAATAGGAACATTCACCGGTTTACTATCCCGCATATTGAACCTCTGCAATATAGTCTCGACATACTTCCTCTGGTTTAACCAGAGCTTCCTCTTTGCCCGATCTCTCTTAATTTCCATGCCCAAAATATAGTTTGCAGCACCAAGATCCTTCATGTCGAATTTGGAGAACAGCTGGGTCTTCAAATCTTGGAAAATTTCTTTGTCATTTCCAATCAACAACATATCATCCACATACAAGACCAAATAAATAACACGGTCACCAATTAATTTAAAATAAACACAGTGATCCTCCTTGCTTCTGGTGAAGCCAAGTCCCCGTATATAGGTATCAAATTTCGGATACCACATCCTTGGTGACTGTTTTAACCCATACAGAGACTTCTTCAACCTGCATACTAGTTCTTTCTTACCCTTCACCATAAAGCCTTCAGGTTGCTTCATGTAGATCTCTTCTTCTAGATCCTCGTGAAGAAATGTTGTCTTCACATCCATCTGTTCTATCTCAAAATCAAATGCAGCAGCAACAGATAAAAGTAATCTAATAGAAGTAACTTTGGCAACAGGAGAACAAATATCACCAAAATCAATTCCCGGCACCTGGGAATAACCTTTCGCTACCAATCGAGCTTTGTATTTCTCCACCTTGCCTTCTACATTCATCTTCTTCTTAAACACCCATTTGCTCCCAATGGGCTTCCTTCCATCCGCAACTCCACCAGATCCCATGCATCGTTTTTGTGCAAGGATGACATTTCATCAACCATGGCATCCTTCCAGAGTTTTCCATCCTCTGAATCTACTGCCTCCCTGACAGTTCTGGGTTCATCATCAGTTATAGTTAAGGCAAAACCTGAACAGAAAGCAGATGGACTATACCTTTCTGGTTGCCTTTTTTCCCGAACTGATCTTCTCAAAGCTGGAGTTTGTGGCTCTTCATCTTCTGAGTCTTCTTCTGTTGTAGAGTCCGATTCATCCTCCTTTAGCTCAAACTCTATCTTTTCAGGTTCCTTTGATAGGACTTCATGTTTAACAACATCTTTCACTTCTCTAAACACCACATCTCGGCTGTACACAACCTTCCTTGTTTCTGGGTTCCAAAGCTTGTAACCCTTTAAACCATCCTTATACCCAATAAAGATGCACCTTTCAGATTTATTATCCAAATTGGTCCTTTTCTCCTTTGGAACATGTACATATGCATCACATCCAAATACCCTTAGATGTGAAAGAGAAGGTTTCTTACCAGTCCATACCTCATGTGGGGTCTTATCCTCCAACACTGATGAAGGTGATCTGTTAACCAGATAGCATGCAGTCTCCACTGCCTCTGCCCAGAATTCTTGTCCTAAATCGGTACCACCGAGCATGCTTCTTGCCTTTTCCATCAGTGTTCTGTTCATTCTTTCTGCAACTCCATTTTGCTTAGGTGTATATGGATTAGTCTTCTGCCGTGCTACACCACACTTCTTACAGAACTCTTCAAATTCCTTCTTGCAGAACTCCCCACCATTATCTGTCCTCAACGCCTTTATCTTCTTCTCTGTCTGATTTTCCACCAGAGCCTTAAATTTTTTAAATTTGTCAAAGACTTCAGATTTCTTCCTCAAGAAATATATCCATGTGTTCCTTGAGAAGTCATCTATGAATGAAACATAGTACACAGATTTTCCTAGTGATGGAACTGACACAGGTCCAAACACATCACTATGCACAAGTTCTAATATCTTGTTTTCCCTCTTAGCACCAGAAGGAAAACTCACCCGATTCTGCTTCCCATATACACAATGCTCACAGAAATCGAAATCCAGAGAACAATTAGACATACCTTCTACCATACCATTTCTGTGCAGTATCTGAAGGCCCTTCTCTCCAATATGTCCAAGCCTTTGATGCCATAACATGGTCTTTTCTCCAGAGACAACTAGGCTTTCCGCTCCACTTTCAGGAACCATAGAACTATTACACCCATCAATAACAGTGCTACCTTCTAGCTTGTATAGAGTTCCAGTCTGAACTCCCCGCATTAGTACCAGTGCTCCCCGAACCATCTTGCAGGAATCTTTATCGAACACTGTTTTTACACCTGCATCATCCATCTTGCTTACAGAAATCAAATTTCTAGCCAATGTAGGAATATGCAGAACACCAGGAAGTGTTCTAATCCTTCCACCTTGCAGCTTCAGCTTGACCTTTCCACGTCCGATGATTCTAGCCCTCCTATCATCCCCTAGGAAGACATCACCACCATCATATTTCTCATACTCGCAAAACCACTCCCTATGGGGAGTGAAGTGAAAGGATGCACCTGAGTCAATCAACCATGAATCATGATCTACATGTGTATTTGAAGAAGAAGCCAAATACACATCCCCACCTTCATCCGAGGTGGTTTTTGCCTCTGCAGAAGGACCTTCATCAGATCCCTTTCCTTTCTCAGGAGCTTTAGATCTGCATTCCTTTTTGTAGTGCCCTTCCTTTCCGCATTTCCAGCACACCTTTACAAAATTTCCATGAGATTTAGATCTCCCTCTAGATTTAGATCTCCCACTCGAAACCTTATTCTTGTTTCTGTTCTGGGACCTTCCTCGTACAGATAAGGCATCTCCATTCTGAACCTCCATATTTCTCCGTCTCATTTCCTCCGACAGCAAGGCTGAGACAATGTCATCAAAATTCAAGGTAGTTGTATTGCTACCTATTGCAATAACCAGACTATCCCACGAGTCCGGTAGAGAACACAACAAACTGATGCACTTATCTTCATCTGAGATTTTAATATCAACAGATGACAACTGACTTACCACAGTATTGAAGGCGTTCAGATGCTCTGTCACCGAGTCTCCATCCTTCATCCTTAGGTTATACAGCTTTTTCCGCAGGAACAACTTATTCACTAGAGACTTAGATTGGTACAAAGTCCCTAGCTTTTCCCACAAGGTCTTCGCCGTAGCTTCCCCAGATACATTCAACAATACTGAATCTGAGACACACAATCGTATTGTGCTCTTAGCCTTCCGATCCAGTTTCTTCCAGTCTTCATCTGACATCGTCGTTGGTTTAGTACCTGGATCTACCGCGATCCACTGATCTTTATCCACCAGCAGATCCTCCATCTTGAGTTTCCACAACTCAAAACTCTGACCATTAAATTTCTCGATCTCTATCTTTCCGCCACTCGCCATCTTCTTTCACCGCAAGAATCGATCCCGCAGATCTCCCACTGAACAGGGTCTACCACAGGCCCGAGCAAAAAAACCCTCAACAACAAAGGCGTCCCCTTGAAGCCGAAACAACTCTGATACCAAATGTAGGTTTTAACCCTGAACAGAAATTATCTACACACGAATCTTATAACAGAAAATAAACAATAGCGAGAGCATAAAACATAAAACAGATAAACACAGAGATTTTCCCCCGGATCCCAAATCGGGACGACCAGCTTGATTTTTCATTATATTCCTTTTAGTGTTACAACACATATATATACATGCCGGAGCATACATAAACCCCAATCCATTAACCCCGGATTAGAACATAACCGTAGTTCCCTTGACCGGATCTACAAAAATACCAGGGGCCGAAAACCATCGAACCCCAAAACCATGTGCAAAACCATGCACAAAACCATGGACGCAGACTACCCAGCGGAAATTAAGGAACCAAAATTTTCGCC
>CM076578.1:1053338164-1053482326 GCA_034641835.2 Pinus albicaulis
TTTTTCAATCCGGGAATCGTAAGCTGATGAAGTGCGGCGCACTATATGTGCAAGATAACCTATTTCTTAACTTTTTGTCGTTTTTGGTTTTTCTAAGGTGAAATGAAAATTCTAAAATGAAAACAAGTTTGGTTATATTTGTTCAAGGAAGTGATATCCCCTATAATGATTTACCAACTTGAAACTTTAAAAGCAAATTGAAAATTACAATGACAAGACTTGAAAGAAAATAAAAATGTACTGCTGAAATGAAAAGGTGTTGCTAATCTAATGAATCAAAACAATAAACTAGTGAACATGAAAACCAAACTATTCTTGCTGCCAACTAAACACAAAAGAAACTATGCTTAAGGAAATTCAAAATTGCAACAAAATAAATCTAAATCAGATTACATCAATTCATTTTCCGACCCTTCATCATTAGACCAGCTATGATTTTCGGAAGTAATCATAAACAACTTGTGTAACTGATATTTAATTTGCAGAAAGTAAACTAATACTAAACCATACACTCATGATTCAATCCCTCGCCATCAGTCCAGCTGTGGCTTTGGGAGGCAACTGAAGATGTCATATATGATTTAATATATCTAAATTTGCAGAAAATAAACTAATACTAAACTACACATTTCATAATGCAGTCCCTCACCATCAGTCCAGCTGTGGCTTTCGGAGGCAACTGAAGACGCTATGAGCAGCTTAATATATCTAAATTTAACTATTGAATCAGATAAGCAAAACTGAAATGTACAAAGCAAGACTGAAGTTAAACAAAAGCTATGAAAAGCAAACTAGCAGCAGAACAATGTTAGTTTCATGTCATTAGTCAAAATGCTATAAAAATGCCCGGGTTGTCTACCTAAAACCTGCACAAGAAAACTGATCAGTGATTAACAATCATAAAACATGTAAGACATAAATGAAATGGAAATTATGGAAATGTATAAACAGAAATGAAACAACTACAAAGTATGAACATATGGATGGATTATGATACAATGACTTTTAAAAGAAATGAAATGAGAAATGTAAACTAATACACAAAACCTTAGCTGAGCAGGGGCCCTCTACACAGCTTTGGTAACGATCCTCAAACACGAATTAAGTTGAAAAACAGAGTCTTCTCATATTAACAAGCAGTTCATTACAGAATGGTAGTGTTACGGCTCAAGGGCAGCGTAATCACTCCAAAGCAAACTAACAGATAACAGAGTTTATTCACGAACATCAACTATCAACTAACAACTGTCAACTAACTTTCTGTGCGTATGCAAACGCTCTATATATAACAATAAACTGTAACTGTCTCCTAAAATTCATGATGGCAGAGAGCACGTAGACCACTACGCCCACGGATATAGAAGTATGGCCGTGTTGGAAAGCGAATCTACGGAAGGTGGATGCTTGAATTCAACTCCAGAGCTCTGCACGGATGTCGATTTAACCTCCGCAAGCTTAGAAACGGCCGTATGGATGTTTATTTGCCACGAAACAGAGTCCGGCCGACATGAAACTCCATAGTTGACTTCCACGTGGACGGCTTTGACCGCGGCTTCTTTGGACGAGTTTGCTTGAACCGGTAGGACACGAACCATGTCCACGTCATTCCTAGCCTGCCCATGTGGCTCGTTTCCCTTGTAGACACCTGTAGCATATAGTTCCACAAAATAGCTGCGGAAAGTTCCAGCAGCTGCGGAAAGTGGCAAGTTTCCGCAGCTGTATGAACAAAATCTAGATCAAATAGAAAACACAAAAACATAATTAAAAACCATGTTAGATACCCTTTTGCACATGATATTGACAATTTTGGAGGTTTAGGTGAGTGAAAAAGGTATGGAAAAGTGTAAGGAAAAGATGCAAATTCGGGACTCAACATACCCCCACTGTGAAGGTGTTGCATGTCCTCACGCAACCAAAATTTTGATACTCTTTGTTCAGTTCATGTGCCTTGATACTTTAGCCAGCACATCCAACCCCCTTCTCTTCTTCTTTGGTACTGCCATCATTCTGGGTTTCTTCATTAAGCACCTAAATTTGATATTCACAAGTGCTCTGCTCAATTTTTGGCATTTCCTTTTTAATTTCTTATTCTTCTTTTGCCAAATACCCAAATGTAACATAGTATTATCATGGATGATCTTGTCCAGTTTGCCTTGTTCTTTCAGTATTTCATTTTCATTTTTGATATGCCGATTCAAAAGCTCCAGCTCAAAAATTTCTTGTTTTAATGACTGAACTAAATCATCCTGCAATGTATGAGGCTGAATGGAAGAGGTACTTGGACCTGTGGCTGCCTTCTCCAAGGACTCTATATAGTCATATACCTCCTGCTGCTTGGGATCTACTTCCGGTGTCTTTTTCATTGGGCTGTCCCCAAAATGCTGCAAGGGAGAATTATGTTCAAAATCTGGCCGCGGAGGGCTTACATCAATATTTTGCTGAGAATAAGATGGAGTATGTTCATTGTCTGATTGGGAGTGAAAGGAGTCAGGTTCACTAACTGACTGAAATGGACTATGGTCAGTTGGAGACTGTTCAGATGTCTCCTCACCCAAATCAATGAAATGAGGACCCTTAATTTGTGTTTTTCTCAATTGTCCCTTAAGCCTGCTGCTTCTCCTCACATGCTGTGGTACACTACCCTTTTGTTCTTGTTTTCCTGTCTCTGCCTTCTTGGATATAGATGACTGTTTTTGAAGAAAAACTAATCTTTCAGATAGTATTTGGTGATCTTCTTCTTCAGAAGAAGGAGTTTTATGGACATCCTCAATAATTTATTTCCCTTTTGGTATTATTGGCTTCTTAGCTTTAATTTCCTTCTTCTTCCTTTTTACCAATCTCTCTTCCCTATCAGTTTTTTTCATAGTAGTAGTAGAAGTATTTTGGATTTCATCTATTGTTCTTTTCCTTCTACTTCTTTTTGCTGTGCTAGCTGCGGGAATTTCTTGTGTAGTAGCAATTTGGGTTTCAACATTCATTCTCTTTCTTCTACTCCTTCTAATTGAACTACCTTCAGGAATTTCCTGAGGTTCTTCAAAGAAGTTTCTAACTAGGAATTGTTCCCATGTATCTTTTCTTTCCTTTAGCTCCTTTTCAATCAGAATTTTTATAAGGCCGTGGTGATAAAGATGAGGCTCTACATCTCCCAAGTGTTTTTGAACAGTCACCGCCATTTTCTTTAAGCTATTGAATAGAAAATAAGGGAGATTGAGAGTTTGTTTTTCAAGAAAATTTATCAATAGCCTAGTATGGTACATGTACATAGACCCAAAACGGCCTTCACATGTAATAAATTTCTGAACAATTAGTAGTAAAGTGGCCCATTCATCTTTTATTGCATGCACAGGGATTCCTCTTTTAAAAACAATGATATCCATACCTTGATTTCGTAGAATTGTTCTCCATGCCTCATCACTGATACTTTTATTTTTGAACCAACGTTCTCCTTCCTGAAGAAGCTCTGTGGCTGTTGCTATTGATGATTCATTGACCAAAAACTTGAGGTCTCCAACTTCTGCTTCCGAGCCATCAAATGATCTTGCAAACGCTTTTGTAACTTCTCTGTGGTAACCCCTGAATTTCTGAATAAAACGCAGCCATTTAGCTTTCCTCAACATCTCTTTTTCTTGTGGATATCCCTCTATAAGCTTCGGTCCTTCCGGCTCTGCCCTTAATAATTTTCCCATTTCACTTCTCTGTGCTTCACAAGTTTTCCTCTGTGAGGGTTTAAGTGGAAATGGAACGATGGAATACACAGGATCGAGCACAATACTGTGGGGATGTTATCATAAAATGGAAATGAGCACCATAAACGGAATGGAGTAAGACTGTGGGTAGATATACGGGAGTGTGAATGAGCAAAAGGAACGAAATGGAGTGAAACAGGGAGTGAGAATGAGTAGAGCGGGGTTTTGTAAACACGACAGAGACACGACAAAGAGGTTAACAAAGTATAATGCATTCGACCGCGTTTTGAATTTTGGTGGCTGTGTAATAAATATGAACACGTTTCAATCAATGATTATGAAGTTATGCGGCTTGTAAGAGTCTTTTGTCAACTCAAATACGTCTCATTATCTACGGTGGGATATTTGAACATGAGTGAGAATCGGAATTTCAATGATGAAACCGTTTGTGAATAAATGCAAGAGGATAACATGGAGATCGTGGAAGTTTACGGGACTGTCAATATAATCATTGCGCGTTATGGGTAGAGCTCATAGTTTAAAATTATATAAAAATGTGTTTTTCAATACTATTTGAAATAAACTTTATTCATACCTTTGGAATCCTTGCTTTTGCCCTTGGTCTTCAACTGATTGATCTTCATTAGTGTCTTGAATATTCCATTGATCCTCTCCTGCATTTTATTTCATGATTTTATGAAAACAACAACTAACTGTACATTCTTTTTGAAAACATAGTAGTAGCAGCTGCGGAATCTGCTTCTGGCTGCGGAAACTGGAGTCAGCTGCGGAAACAGATGTCAGCTGCGGAAACTGACACAGCTATTACTTGGTTGAATAGAAATGAACAAATGACAGATGACCAGGTGGAAATGGTCATAAAAAATATTTTTATTGATGGAATGGATGAAATGAAGTGGAGTGAAGTGAAATGAAATGAAACGAAATGAAATGAAGTGGAATGAAATGGAGTGGGTGGTGAAATGAAATGAAATGAAAGACAGATTTTTTTTTGGAAAATATAGAGTGTCAGGTGTCCCTGATTTTCACCCCATATTTTCTATATAAGACTGCCAATCAATGATTGGTTTTCAGGCTTATACCATTTTTTTCTCTTTTTTTTTTTTTCTTTTTTCTTTTTTTTTTTTTTAACTTGAAAAACAAAAGCTAGGCTGGTGGAGAAGAAGAATTCTTCTGTACCAGCCTGATTGCAGAACTTTCTTGAAACAACTTGACAAAATCCTCTTTTGAGAGTGGCTTATGATAAACTTTCAATCTATGGCCATTCACAATAAGAGGAGTTTGAAACTCATCAATGGTCTTGATTCTTACAACTCCATTGCTAAAGATCTTGTCAATCTCATATGGCCCAAGCCAATGAGTCTGAAATTTCCCTTGAAAATCTTTAAACTTGGAGTCAAATAACAATGCCCAATCTCCCTCTTGAAACTTCTTCTCTTTGATATATTTGTCATGCCATTTAGTTCTTTGATATTGAACTAGATCAGTTCTTAGAATTGCTTCTTGTCTGATCTCATCTAGCTCATTCAACTGCTCCATTCTATGCTTTTGGGCTTATGATAAGTCCATCCCCAACTGAACTGCTATCTTGAAGGTCTTGACTTGGAACTCAATGGGGAGCAAGACTTCTTTCCCATAAACAAGTTCATAGGGAGAATGTCATGTTGTATTCCTCCATGTAGTTCTGTAGGCCCACAAGGCTTCTGGAAGCCTTTCTGCCCAATCTCTTCTATGTAGATGAACAGTTTTGGTGATGATACTTTCAAGAACTTTGTTTGTGGACTCCATTTGACCATTTGCTTGTGGATGGTAAGGAGTAGATCTTCTGTGCTTGATTTTGTATTCTTCCATCAACTTCTCCACCAAATTTGATGTGAATTGGCTCCCCTGATCTGTCACAATTTCTCTTGGAACACCAAAGCGAGTAAAAATATCCTCATAAAGAAAATGAACAATTGAATTTTCAGTAGCAGATACTAATGCTTTAGCTTCTACCCATTTAGTAACATAATCAGTGCAAACCAATATATACTTCTTTTGCTTAGATGGTGGATTAATAGGTCCATTGAAATCTAAAGCCCATTTTTCAAAGGGTTCAATGAGTACCTGTGTTTGCAATGGCATTTCATTTGAAAGGGTAGGTTTCCCTACTCTTTGGTAGCTATCACACCTTTTGACATATTGTTTTGCATCTTTGAAGAGGGAAGGCCAATAATATCCCAAGGAAAGGATTTTATAGGCCGTCCTTTTGTCCGCAAAGTGTCCGCCGCATGGTTCATCATGACATGCCTTAAGAATATCGGGCATTTCATCTTCCCTGACACATCTTCTGATCACAAGATCTGGCCCTGTTTTAAACAATTCGTTAGAAATCCATGA
Organism: Pinus albicaulis; assembly: GCA_034641835.2. NCBI lineage: Eukaryota > Viridiplantae > Streptophyta > Pinopsida > Pinales > Pinaceae > Pinus > Pinus albicaulis. The sequence goes on from CM076578.1 coordinate 1,053,344,251, forward strand.
ATATCTTGAACTCTCCTGAATAATTTTTCGTTTTCTCTTGGAAATAAATGTGAAGGTAGTTTCCCTGTAACCAAATAGTTAGCAATATCTGCATACCAAGGGGTCTTAATAGTTACTGCAAACAAATATTCATCAGGAAACTTATCTTCTACAGGAGAATCTTCTTTAGTATTCTGAATCCTAGACAAGAAATCAGCTACTGTATTCTGTTTTCCTGGTCTATCCAACACAGTGATATTGAATTCTTGCAAAAGTAAAAGCCATCTTGTCACTCTGCCATTAGTAACAGGTTTGTTCATTAAATATCTAATTGCAGAATGGTCAGTATGAATAAAAGTTTCATAGCATGTTATGTAATGTCTAAACTTATTAATTGCATGAACAACAGCTAAGAACTCTTTTTCAGTCACAGTATAATTCAACTCTGTGGGAGTCAAATTTTTACTGGTGTAATAAATGGCATAAGGAATTAAATCTTTTGACCCAACACAGCTCCAAGAGCTGTATCTGAAGCATCTGTAGAAATATGGAAAGGAAGTTTCCAATTTGGTCCTCTCAAGATAGGTGCTTCAGATATTCTTGTTTTCAAAGTTTCAAAAGCTGATTGACAATCGGGATCCCATTTAAATTCACAGTCTTTTGTAAGCAACTTGAAGAGTGGAGATGCTATTTTAGTGAAGTTTTCTATAAATCTTCTATAGTAACCAGTAAATCCTAGAAAACTTCTAACATCTCTTTGACAATTTGGAATAGGCAACTTGGAGATGACTTCAACTTTTGATCTATCAACTTTAATCCCATCTCCTGAAATATGATGTCCTAAAACAATCCCTTCAGTAAACATCATAAAGCATTTTTCATGGCTTAATGAAAGGTTTGTTTCTTTACATCTTATAAGAACTTTTTCCAAATTTCCTAATGCCTCTTCAAATGAATTACCATAAACTGTAAAATCATCCATATAAACCTCTACACAATCATGGATTAGATCAGAAAAAATTCCTAGTACTGCTCTTTGGAATGTTGTTGGTGCATTACATAACCCAAAAGGAAGCACTCGGTAGGCAAAAGTTCCCCATGGACAAGTAAATGTGGTCTTATCTTGGTCTTCAGGTGCTACCTGAATTTGATTATAGCCACTAAAACCATCCAAAAATGAAAAGTAATTTTTGCCTGCTAATGTATCTAATACCTGATCAATAAAAGGCAAAGGAAAGTGATCCTTCAAAGTTGCTTTGTTCAATTCCCTGTAATCAATGCATACCCTCCATTTACCATTCTTTTTAGGTACTATAACCAAAGGAGAAACCCATCGGCTATATGAAATTGGATAAATGAAGTTTACATTGAGTAGTTTTTGGAGCTCTTCTTTCACTATCTCCCTAAGATTTGGATTCATCCTTCTTTGAGGTTGTCTGATTGGTCTATTGTTTTCCTCAATATAGATATGATGGATGCAAGTCTTAGGATCAATACCCTTCATGTCAATATACTCCCATGCAAATGCAGTAGAATGTTTTTGCAAGATTCTGGTTAGTTCTTCTTGTTGTGACTTCTCCAAATGTTTGTTGATATTCAATGTTTTTCCTGGAAAAATCTCAATAGGAGAATTACCAAACTCTTCCATAGAGTAAAGAGACATTTGTCTTGATGATAAATATTCTATGTCAGATTCCAACTGAAATTGTGTGGGGTCATATTCTGAAGTTATCTCAAAATTTTCTAATGTGTTCGGAATTTGACTATCCTCACTAATTTCAGAAATGGTAAAGACAGGTTGTATAGTGTTCTCATCATCGACCCATTCATTGTCTCCTATTTCTGTAATTGCTCTTGCTGGAGGATACAAATTGAATTTCTTTGTCGAATTACCATTTGAAATGTACATGTCTCGAGATCTACAACTAATAAAAGCATCAGTTGTGGCCAGCCAAGGTCTTCCTAAGATAATTGGATGTCCTCCTAGATTACTTTTGGGAGTCAAAATCATAAAGTCTACTGGATATTCCCAAGAATCTAAGGAGACTTAAATATCTTCTAATACACCATCTGGTTTAATAACCGATCGATCTGCAAGTTGCAATAAAGTAGGTGTAAAAAGAAGGTTAGGAAGTTTTAACTGTTCCATAGTCTGTCTACTCATAATGTTGATAGCGGCCCCTAAGTCAATCAATGTGTTTGGAATTTCTATCCCATTTATATGTGTCTTGACAATTGGACTTCCTGGATCTACATACTTCTGCATGGTAATTTTTCCCATCATAATGTCTGCAATCTTTCCTACCGGGTGGATTCTTCTTGTGTCCTTTAGCTTCCTTCCTGGTCTTTTGAAACTCAACTCCTTTATGGTTTTTGCTAGAATAGGAATTTCTCGAATGGCTTGTAGCAATGGAATCTTGATACAAACATTCTTCAATTCATCTAGAAAGTCATAGTTAGGCAACAAGATTTGTTTTTCCACCCCCTTATCAATTTTTAGTCTTTCCGGGAAAGGAGGTGTAGATGAAGATACAGGTTGCTCAACTATAGGAGTTGTGGATGTTAGCTTTTCTTTTTCTTTTTGAATTTTTGAATTTTGAAGAGATTCTTCCTGAGAACCCTTATTGACTTGAAGAGAGTCCTCCTCAGAGGTATCTTGCTCTTGAATGTCTATAGAAGGTTTTTCTAAAACTCTACCAGATCTGAGTTGTACATCGTTGAGAGGAACAATCATATAGGTAGGAAATTGTTGTCCTTCTACCATATAAGTAGTTTAAGGATTCTTATTGTTAGGATTTGGAAATGGCTGAGCTGGAAGTTGGTTTGTCTTCTGTTGGTATGGGAGCATGAGTTGAGGATTTTTATTTTGTTGAGAAGGTTGTTGTTGTGGAAATGGCAATGAAAGTTGTGGATTTTGGCTTGGAAATTGTGGAGCTTGTTGATTTTGAAAAGATGGAGGATATTGATAAAATTGAGCAAATCTCCCATAAGGATTTTGCATCCCCTGTACCCATGGATGATATGAATTTTGATGTTGGGGCCAAGATTGTTGCCAAGGAGTCCAATTTGGTGGGGTTTGAAGATTCATAGGGTTATTAAACCCTTGAGATTGTTGTCCCTGCCAAGGTCTCCTTGCGACAAAACAGAGAGATTCTACTGAGTTTGGATCTTCTTGAAAAACAGCTTTGAGTCCAAGAATTGAAGGACAATCCTTGATCTCATGATTTTCTGAGCAAATCATACATGTTTCTACAACTTTTGCATCCAAGGGACATTCCCTTAAAGCATGTTTCTTTCTACATTTCGGACAAAAGATGGCTAAAACATCTGTTTCTGCTTTCTGCTTGTTTTGGATTTTAAGGGTGTCTAGTTGTTCACTAAGACTCCCTAAGATATCAGTTTTAAACTCATCAAGCATATTACCAATCTCTGCCCTACTTACTGATCCAGTTGCAGATTTGTTAGCCCTAATAAGAGAAGAATCCCTAGGCCCTTTTCGAGTTTTAGATTTTCCTCTTGAGAGATGGATACATAGTTCTGTTATATCACGAAATGGAAGTTGAGAAATGTCTCCTTTCCCCATCATGTTTAAAATGTCGATCCATTCATCTCTAATGGCTTTTAATAGGAGGGCTTTCAAGGTTTCATTATCTAAGTTGCTCATCTTTGCTCTTTTCAAGTTGTATTGAAATCTTTCAATTAAGTCTTCCAAATTTTCATCTTCTTTTTGCATCATTTTTAATACCTCATCCTTGTGATTGGTGGGCATACAATAGTCCAAGTATCTATCCAAAAATGTTTGTTTCATATCATTCCAAGTCCTGATAGATTGAGTGGCTAATCCCATGAACCATTTCAACGCAGATCCCTTCAATGTTGAAGGAAACAGTTTGAGTTTTTGAGAATCTTCCATATAGTCATAAGTTCGGCACACTACTTCAAACTCAAACAGAAATGTTTCAGGATCCTCACTTTGCAATCCATAAAAGTTAGGGAGAACAGATGGTGAGATATTTTTCATTGTTGCATGAGTTTCCTCATCAACTATAGGGAATCCAAGCAAATTTTCCCTATTTCTACCATCATTTCCTTCACCATTGTTATCTCCATTATCTCCTCCTCTTCTACCTCCACCTCTATTTATTACTTCCTCTGCCATGATAGTTTCTTTAGAGTCCTTATAGTCCTCTAGTTCTTCTACCAAGGAAGGATGAGAGAAAGTCTCTTTGTTTTCTAAGTGGGTTTTAGTAGGTGGTATAGGAGAATCCTCTAATTCAGTTGTTCCTTGATTTCCAAAAATCTTAAGGCTAGGGGTAGATGGTGATGAATCTGGTCTATGCCTTGAAGAAGATGGAGTTGTGAAAATCGAACTCTTGGCTTTAGCTATAAACCTTCCCCTAGAATCTCTTGCTCTATGCATGTCATTTTTTTATTTTAAAAAAAAAAGTTGGGCTAATAATTCTCTTTCTGATCTTCCAGATCACACTAGGTGCAAGAAGAGAGCATACTTAAGAAATTACTAAACCAATAACTCTCTTTTCTGATCCTCCGGATCACACTAGGTGCAAGAGGAGAGCATACTTCAAGAAGTTATCAAGTTTTCCCTTCTTTTATGATTTTATGTGTTTTTTTTTAAGAAATTGGCTACCTAGTTACACTTCCCCGGCAACGGCGCCAAAATGTTTGGTCAATTTAGTGTGTCCTAAATTGTTGCATTTAATTTGTCAATCCGGGAATCGTAAGCTGATGAAGTGCGGCGCACTATATGTGCAAGATAACCTATTTCTTAACTTTTTGTCGTTTTTGGTTTTCTAAGGTGAAATGGAAATTCTAAGATGAAAACAAGTATGGTTATGTTTGTTCAAGGAAATGATATCCCCTATAATGATTTACCAACTTGAAACTTTAAAAGAAAATTGAAAATTAAAATGACAAGACTTGAAAGAAAGTAAAAGTGTACTGCTGAAATGAAAAGGTGCTTGCTAATCTAATGAATCAAAACAGTAAACTAGTGAACATGAAAACCAAACTATTCTTGCTGCCAACTAAACACAAAAGAAACTATGCTTAAGGAAATTCAAAATTGCAACAAAATAAATCTAAATCAGATTACATCAATTCATTTTCTGACCCTTCATCATTAGACCGGCTATGACTTTCGGAAGTAATCATAAACAACTTGTGTAACTGATATTTAATTTGCAGAAAGTAAACTAATACTAAACCATACACTCATGATTCAATCCCTCGCCATCAGTCCAGCTGTGGCTTTCGGAGGCAACTGAAGATGTCATACATGATTTAATATATCTAAATTTGAAGAAAAGAAACTAATACTAAACTACACATTTCATAATGCAGTCCCTCACCATCAGTCCAGCTGTGGCTTTCGGAGGCAACTGAAGATGCTATGAGCAGCTTAATATATCTAAATTTAACTACTGAATCAGATAAGCAAAACTGAAATGTACAAAGCAAGGCTGAAGTTAAACAAAAGCTATGAAAAGCAAACTAGCAGCAGAACAATGTTAGTTTCATGTCATTAGTCAAAATGCTATAAAAATGCCCGGGCTGTCTACCTAAAACTTGCACAAGAAAACTGATCAGTGATTAACAATCATAAAACATGTAAGACAGAAATGAAATGGAAATTATGGAAATGTATAAACAGAAATGAAACAACTACAAAGTATGAACATATGGATGGATTATGATACAATGACTTTTAAAAGAAATGAAATGAGAAATGTACACTAATACAAAAAACCTTAGCTGAGCAGGGGCCCTCTACACAGCCTTGGTAACGATCCTCAAACACGAATTAAGTTGAAAAACAGAGTCTTCTCATATTAACAAGCAGTTCATTACAGAATGGTAGTGTTACGGCTCAAGGGATGCGTAATCACTACAAAGCAAACTAACAGATAACAGAGTTTATTCACGAACATCAACTATCAACTAACAACTGTCAACTAACTACTGTGCGTATGCAAACGCTCTATATATAACAATAAACTGTAACTGTATCCTAAAGTTCATGATGGCAGAGAGCACGTAGACCACTACGCCCACGGATATAGAAGTATGGCCGTGTTGGAAAGCGAATCTACGGAAGGTGGATGCTTGAATTCAACTCCAGAGCTCTGCACAGATGTCGATTTAACCTCCGCAAGCTTAGAAACGGCCGTATGGATGTTTATTTGCCACGAAACAGAGTCCGGCCGACATGAAACTCCATAGTTGACTTCCACGTGGACGCCTTTGACCGCGGCTTCTTTGGACGAGTTTGCTTGAACCAGTAGGACACGAACCATGTCCACGTCATTCCTAGCCTGCCCATGTGGCTCGTTTCCCTTGTAGACACCTGTAGCATATAGTTCCACAAAATAACTGCGGAAAGTTGCAGCAGCTGCGGAAAGTGGCAAGTTTCCGCAGCTGTATGAACAAAATCTAGATCAAATAGAAAACACAAAAACATAATTAAAAACCATGTTAGATACCCTTTTGCACATGATATTGACAATTTTGGAGGTTTAGGTGAGTGAAAAAGGTATGGAAAAGTGTATGGAAAATATGCAAATTCGGGACTCAACAACGCTGCCTCGGACCCCGACAGGGGGGGCTATCGCCCCCCCTCTTACCCCCCCGCACGTGCTTAGTCGTGGAAAGAATATAACACATACCCAACAAAATCATCTTCACATGGTGAAGAGAAGTTATTGGATCACCCTTTACTTGCTGGTCTTATGAAATGGAAGTGAAGTTTTATTGTACCTTGAAAAACCCTAAAAACCTAATGATAACCCTAATTGATTGGACTTCATGATGAAATGACTGATGTGATGGCATGATGACATTAACTTTATGGATGATGTACAATAAAAAAGGTATGAAAATATGCCAACAAGTAATCAAATCTAAGGAAGAGTGATTTTTTTGGGCTAGGGCTACCATCAGTGACTAAATGTTTTGAATGCAAACCTAGTGGAATGATAAAAATTTCTAAATGAGACTCTAATATGATATGAAAAGAGGATTTTTTATCATTGATGGTAGGATGAAAATAATTACACTAACACTGCATTGATAGTTACCCCGTGAATCCAAACCTATAATTCAAAAGTGGTCCATGGTATGGCTTTGATTTTGGTTTTATATTATGATGGTTTATCCTTGATAGGTAATGAGCCTTTGAGGATAAAAGTAAGAGGGAGATGGCCTATGAAGTTCGCAATGAATAATCATGGAATGATGAATTACTTTTTGAAGTTTGGAAAGGAAATCTACATCATAAATCTATTGAATTTTTTTTGGAAAGCGGAAATGAAAATCCTTGGAGACTCTATTGAATTTCAAGAAGTTATGAAGAGATAGTATTGAACCTGAATTGGAAACCGATATTTGATTGAAGCATTGATGTTCTATGTGAACACTTGTCTGCACACACACACACACACACATGTTTTGCATAGAACCCAAGTGAATTCATGATTGATTCACTTCATACACATCAAGCACAATTCAAGGTATTTTCATGGGATGAACAATTTTGGATAATATTCCTATGATATGTGACTGCATGGATGTACTGATGTTGTTTGGGATTTTTATTGATAACATGAACACATATGGGTGATGCCTTAATATGAGATCTGCCATGATATTTTTGGACGAGAATTACGTAGCTTTAAGCACTGAGGTTGAGTACAATGTTGTTGTCATGGCTAGTTGTGAATCAACTTGGTTGAATAATATCTTTGAAGAGTTTTTTGAGCAGGTTCTGGATATGACAAGGATACATTGTGATAACAAAGAGTGGGATATGATTGGCATAGAATCATGTATATAGTTGGGATTGAGATATATCTTCAATTGGTGTTGTTGTACAAGACAAGATTACTCTTGTGGTTGTTGCCTCCATGAGAGGGAGGATAAATAAGGTATCCTTTTTGTGATATATATATATATATATATATATATATATATATATATATATATATATTGTTCTAATATAATATTTTATTTGATTTCCTGCATGGACAAGAGACTTATTCTATTGTTTCATGATGATTAATTTGATACCAGATATGAGCATGATGATATATTTATGATCTACAAAGAGTATTATTCATCGAGAACATTGAGATAGCTCTTCCCCCATGTTTGAGCTCCTAGGGTGAGGAATTGAGTTGGAAGGCTCCTAGGGTTGAGGGATCTCTAGACAATAGTGTCATATGTTTTTCTCCCCTATCTATCACCCATAGGGTGTGTTTGATCCCTGTCTATTTTGACAAGTTGGGTATCTCCACCTATCTTGGTCTATGCCAAGTATACCCCAGTTGGAATCATATTCACAAGCTGGTCTTGTTGGGATTGTCCCTTCCCATTTGGCCAATGGGTTGAGGAGGCTTGGGGGTGTGTGATACTTACCTTTGGAAAGTTGGGTATCTCACCCAAGTTGGGATTATGATGCAGGTGTTCTACCACATGAATCTTGAGGGTCTTTTTTGGGGATATTAGTGGGAAATAGGATGGGTTGAGATGTTATCCCCTATATCATCTATTGATTGATATGGGTTGAATATGATTTTCTCTCATGATAAATTGGGTTGAGATGTGCTCCTTGATGTGATTTTTTGGTTGAGATATGCTTCTCTATGCAGTTGTAGGTTAAGACCAAGCTCCCAGATGTGGTTTCAAGTTGAGATGTGCTCCCTAATATTTTATTAGAGTGAGATGTGCTGTTCGATGTGATAGAGGGTGTTAGATTAGGTTCCCCTCTGATGTCAATTTCTTCTTCTTTTAGATTCGAGAATGTTTAGCATATGAGCAGGAACAGTCAAGAGATGAGCAGGAATAAGAAGAGATGAACCGAGATGAGAAATGATGACATTTGATGACGAGATACTTGAGACAAGATATGATTTGGTGACAGGATACTTACGATGATTACATGATACAGCTGGAATTTATCCTTAACTGAGAGGGGGTGTTAATTTGGTAGCTTATTGACAAATTACAACCATGGGAAATGGTTTCTCTTTTTGAGAGAACCAATTTTTATTATTGAAGTGCTCAATTTAGAAAAGGGAAAGTTTATTTTTGAATTAAAGCCCACATGTGCATATTTGATCAGGCTGGCCCAAAATATAAGTTGGATACCCATGGATGGCTGTAAATACAAGTCAAGTGACCCTCATTTTGACATAATCATGAAAAATTTATTATAATCTTCATTATTTTGTTTTGGCTCACACAGGTTTGAGATGGTTCATGGAAGTTCGCTCACACAGGTCTGAGATTCCAAGACTTGAAGCTCACACGTGTCTAGGGTTTTGGGTCACAACCACATGCTTGTAATAGGAAATTTTTGGCTGCAACTGCAAGTAGGCCGACTCATTCACACAAATAAAGCCTTTCAACTGCACGCACATCACGTCATCCATGTGGTTGGGACCTAGGGTTTGGTTTTATCAGTCAGCCATATATTCTTATTTTTGAGTGCAGGGTTTAGTAGTTGACCACATGCAGTGACAGTTGATTGCGGGCTTCTGAAGTAGGGTTTTGAGTATTAACATTGTTGGGTTCATCTCATGGATATTGTTTAGTTGATTTTGATGGATAGGTTTATGGTTGCTGATATGGATCATTGTAATCTCTCTTGATGAATCATTCAATGGAAATCTAATAATAATATGAATTTGAAAGGGTTTTCCCCATAGTGGGTTTTTCCCTGGTCTTTAACCAATCCTGGTGTCTCTATGTGTGAATGCTTTTCTTCTACTGTTCCTTTATGTTACGATGAATTGATGATGATGTTGTTATTTCTATGTAATTTCATATGTTGTTGAATAATGTTGTAAATATGAATAATGTTAAGTTGTTATGGGGTGAATTTAATATGCAAATGTTGAAATGCAATTATCAAAGCAAAGAGAAATATATTCCTAAGAAAATTTAACGCTTAGCCTAGTGATGATGTGTCAAGGACACGTGGCATGAAAGTTTTTCACTTTGGGTGCCCAAGTGGCCCTTTTTCGGGTGACACATGGAAATGTGATGATGTGTGATGGAAATTTCTAGGACATGTCATCGCATCATGCCAAGATTAAGTCAAGCGAAGGTTTAACGATGGGAATGTTGGTGCAGTTAACATAATACAAGGGACAAGAAGATACTTGATGGAAAATTTGTTGTTCATTGATGGAAATCACATCATAGAGGTCTAGATTTAGAGAAGGCCACAGTTGACATAACTTGCATGATGGGAAATAGTTCATCATGTAGAAAAACAATTTTATGTCGCGACACAACACTGAAAGTAAAAAGCTTCACAGTGGATTTGAAGTTGGATGATATCAGGTTAAAAGACTCCACTAGACAGAGAGTCTCTAGCACACAAAATAAGGAAATTAACATAAAAATTTTCGCCATGCACATTTTAATTAACAAAGGAATTCAATGAAAAATTAGGATTCAAGTGCAGAAAATCCACATAGATTCAACTAATCTTGTAATATACTAGAACAAAATACTTGAACCTATTATAAAAATTTCGGAAACCAATTACGATCGCATAACCACACGAACAATAAAGAAATAATTTCAATTGCACAACACAAATATGTATCTGGGGAAAGCCTCAACTAAAAACCCCACTATCTGTATATTGTGTAAAGTCAAGAATATGAAACAATACAATACTTCTCTTAGGCTTGAGAGCTCTCTGCACTATCTATGTCTATATCACACCGATCTAAGCAATTTTGGTCCAATACTTAACCAATTCCTTTCCCCTGTCTGGCCAACCTTTCCCTATAGTGGGTTTTTCCCTTGTCTCTGACCAATCCTGGTGTCTCTATGTGTGAATGCTTTTCTTCTATTGTTCCTTTATGTTACACTGCATTGATGACGATGTTTTTATTTCTATATAATTTCATATGTTGTTGAATAATATTGTAAATATGAATAGTGTTAAGTTTTTTATGGCGTGAATTTAGTATGCAAATGTTGAAATGCAATTATCAAGGCAAAGAATAATATAAGAAAAATTAACACTTGGCCTAGCGATGATGTGACAAGGACAAGTGGCATGAAAATTTGGCACTTTGGTTGCCTAAGTGGCCCTTTTCCGGGTGACTCGTGGAACCATTCATTGGGTGACACATGGAAATGTGATGATTTGTGATGAAAATTTCTAGGACACGTCATCACATCGCGTCGAGATTTAATTGAGTGAAGTTTTAACAATGGGAATGTTGGTGCGGTTAACATAAGACCGGAGACAAGAAGATACTTGATGGAAAATGTGTTGTTCATTGATGTACATTGCATTGCAAAGGTCTATATTTATAGAAGGCTATGATTGACATAACTCGCATGATGGGAAATAGTCCGTCATGCAGAAATTATTTTTTATGTCACGACAAAACATTGGAATTAAAATGCTTCACGAGGGCTTCAAAGTTTGTATGATATCATGGTTAACAAACTCCACTAGATAGAGAGTCTCTAGTTCACAAAGTAAGGAAATTAACATAAATTTTTCCCCATACACATTTTAATTAACAAAGTAATTCAATGAAAAATTAGGATTCAAGTGTAGAAAATCCACATAGATTCAAATTATCTTGTAATATACTAAAACAAAATACTTGAACCTATTCTACAAATTGCAGAAAACAATTACGATCACACAATAACATGACCAAGAAAGAGAAATAATTTTAATCGCACAACACAAAGATGTATCTGGGGAAGCCTCGGCTAAAAACCCTGTTATCTGTGTATTGCATAAAGTCAAGAATATGAAACAATATAATGCTTCTCTCAGCTTGAGAGCTCTTTGCACTATCTTTGTCTATCTCACACCGATCTAAGCAAACTTGGTCCAATACTTATCCAATTCCTTTCCCCTGTCTGACCAGCCTTTCTCACACATTCTTGAGGGAATTGAGCCCCTATTCATTAGGAAATTCCAACTAATTGATCGCACAATACATCTAAGGAATCTTTATGACCTCATGCATGAACTGTACAATTTTATAATTATACAAGTGATAATCTACTTCCCTTTAACTCCATTATCAACTAGGTCTTCCTTAGAAATTAAATGCAACAACTATTTAGAGTGAATTATCAGTTATATGATTGAACTCTAGATTTTAATTAAATCAAATTTAATTCACTCGACCTCTCAATAGCTCATCCATTAGTTAGAACTAGTTAAATTGATTTTAACTCAAATAATTAAGTTAAACAATTACAAATCAAAATAAACTGCAACTGGACCCCCTAAAACTTAGAGTGAATTCTACATGCCTCCAGTTTGACCCCCCAACTTGAATTGACTAAGTTAACTAAGTCTTCCCAACTCAGTGAACTTGTACAAGCTGTCATGTGATGTGGAATTACAATTTCCTTCTAATTTAATTAAGGGAAAGTTAAATTATAAGCCTCTTTTTGTTGCCAATTTCAACAGTCCCTCTCAATAAGAAAGGGATTGTTTGCTACCTCGATCCTACCTCTATGGAACTCGAATTTTCCTCTTGATAGTTCCTTCATCAAAATTTATGCATACTGATCCTCCATGGGAATGTATTCTAAGGACATAATCATCCTCTGCACACAATATTTGAGATGGTGATACCATATATAAATATGCTTGGACCTATGATGAAAATTTGGATTAACTGAGAGTTTGATGCAACTATGGTTATCACAATAAATCATCATTAGATTGATCTGTCGACATAACAAACCAACAAGTATCTTCCTCATCCATATGGCCTTACATGCTACCTGATTGGCCACCATGAAATTTGTCTTTGTTGTACTGAGTGCAACTGATCTTTGTTTCCTATTGTGCTAGGAAACTGTTGTTGATCCAATGCTGAAGATTCCCCCTACTCCCTGCCCAATCTACATCTGTGAAGCCTTGAAGTTTCACTCCCTCTGTTTTCTTGTACCATATCCAAAAATCTATAGTGTCTCTGAGGTATCTCAACACATGCTTGAATGCCTTCCAAAAGAGCTTGGTAGGCTTAACAATAGCGTGACTAATTTTTTTAACCGCATAGCATCTTTATGGTCCTGTGTTGACCAAAGACATGAATGAACCCACAAGTTGCATGTGTATGGTAGCAGCTACTACTTTTCTTGAAGTAGTATCCTCCTTCCTCAAGTTTCCTACTAGAGGAGTATCCATGGGTTTGCTTCCCTCCATGTGGAACTTCCTCAGAATCTCATTAGCATACTTTCCGTGAGATACAAATAGCTCCCTATCTCTTTTCAGAATTTCCAATCCCAAGAAATATTTCAAGAGCCCCATGCCCTTCATCTCAAATTATCTTGCAAGATCCTATTTGTAAGACTTTATGACTTTCTCATCACCTGTCAGATAAAGGACAATGATCAAAATTTTACCTTCTACCACAATATGGTAAAGGTTTGCATCTGCTTCACTCTTAGTGAAGCCCAACCCAATGAAGTAGTTTTCAATCTTGGTGTACCAAGCATGAGGTGCTTGTTTTAATCCATACAATGCTCTCTTGAGTCTGCACACATGAGACTCTCGATCGAAGGTCTTAAAACATTTTGACTACTTAATGTACACCTTTTCCTCAATCACTCTCTTGAGGAAGTTTGTCTTTACATCCATCTGATGTATTTGTGATCTCATTTGCGTTGAAATTGAAATGATGGATTTTATTGATGAGTACCTTGCGACTGATGCAAATTTCTTGTTATCCATGATAACCATTTGGTTGCTCTTGATTATGGTAAGTTACTTAGGGTTGAATATGATCTTTTAAATTTGTAATTAAAAAAAAAAATCATATGTGTGGGGGTCTTTTGTGAGTTTGAAAGGTCATCATTAATGTAAGAGGTGTCATTGTCAAAGAAAAATCCAAAAAAATCTTTGTGTGTGAATGAATCTAGTCATTGGAGTGAATTTGACACTTTTACCAATTTCCACAGAAAATTAAGTGTAAACAGGTCAGTATTTGTTACGGAAGTTCCTGTGCTTTTTTTTATTCTAGCATTATGTGTTTTTGATGTTTTTGAGCAGTCAATGCAGTGAAAAGGTGGATGAATCATCAAATAAGAGCATGAATATTATTGTGCCACTTGTTCAAGGGGTAGCTCAACAGTCAAACTCCATATGGCTGATAGCTCATCATGATGCCAACTCATCAATTGGAAAAATCACCATATAAACTCATGTTTAAAAGGTTTTAACTCCAGTGTATCAGTTGGCCAACACCTTAGCATGTGATTTTGGTTCGATAAAAATGATACAAGCTGAATTGAAGAAAAATGGTCTTAAAATGGTTGTGCAAAATGATGATGTTACTCCATGAAATATGGTAAGGCATCACGTTTTTGGACCATATTTTGTCTTATACTATCATACTAGGCATGTACAGGATCTAGTAGTGTTTTGGAGGTGAGAAAAGGAATAAGGCACAAAATATCAGTAAACTAGGTACTTTCATAGCAAGTCCCATGCTTAAAGATGAGATTTTTCTACGATAGTGTTGTAGGTTTCTTTGACGGTAAAGTTCAGAAAAAATTTCAGCAAAATGATGGCTTAGAGCATGTGTTTACCTCATTAGCCCCAAGGAAGACCCTCCAACAATAAAAAATGTCAAATATTATGCAAAAGGTGGATTTTGGAGTTTGCTAGGAAAGTTCTGGAAATGACTGTTTTAGCAGTCAACTTCAAGCTTACTTTATGAACAAATGGAAAGGAACTTTGGAAATCTAAAGGAATTTCTTCTTCACCACAAGTCAATCTACAAAAACCTCTCTCATTTTTTACACATCCATCAAGTTTTGGAAAGTATGAAATCATATTTGAGTCCTATTTTACAGAATTCTATAGATTTGTGAAAAAATTTGAATTTCAACTTGGTGGAGGTCCTGCTCAGCAAGGTCAACATCCACATGGAATGATGATGCATCAGCAATCCAACACATTTAGAAAATAATTTGGTTTCATTTGATAAGGGTTATTAAAAGAATTTTTTGGGCTATTTAATGAAAGAAGAGTCCTTTTTGTATTAAAACTTTGCCAAACAGAAAATATCCCTAGGAATTCTCCAAGTGATGTAATTATATTGGAATAGGTCTCTTAAGTAGGAATTCGAGATTGGCCTAGGTGGCAGACCATTGTATGATACCTCACTCTATAAATTATAGTTTTTGAGTTTGAAGAGGGTTCATGAATGTAATGAGAAGGCTATTGTGTAACTTTTCTCTACAAAGCTAATATATAGTAGCAGCAGTTGTCTTTCAAACCTGAGATTCTTGTAGAGATTATGTTTTTGTGTATTTTTATTTTATATATTGTTATCATCATCATAGTATTATGATCATTTGGAATTCATAATTTTTATGCTCCAATTTCCTTCATGTACTATGTGTTTGCTGTAAAAGTTATATTTTAAGCCCAATTGCCTCAGTTTCCATGGATACATTTGCTAGTAATTGAAGTCCCTTAGCTAACTCCATGCCCAATGGTATCCTTCATACACTCTTCCACCTGCAAAATCACTTAAAACACAAAAATATTTATCCATATGCAATAGATATCTTATCTTGAGTATTCATTTGTTTTCTTTTTGAGAGCCCTCTCTGATTGGAAGGGCTAACTTCTAGTCCAAAGTGGTTTGAAATAGTTGTGCTAGGTTGGCAGTTGAATAGCCCAAATTGTAGAAATTGTATACAAGATGCATGTATATATCCAGATTCTCCTGATGTAACAATATTTATCGTCTTGCTAAATACAGAATCCTTCCACTGTTAATCTTTTGCGGAAATTAAAATCAATTGCAAACACATGAAGCAATAAAAACAATCACACATAACACAGTTGTTTAACGGGAAATCCTGAAGCTGAAAACCCCAACTATCATATATTATGTATCATGGATATCATGTAACAATCTCATACAAAGCTTAGCACATCAAGCTCTCAGTACAATCAATCATCACACACTAATCAGAAGAAATCTGAAAATCCATGCACTGATTTCTTGCCACCTGATAGCCTGACTCCATTGCGCAACCCCTGCTGAAAAATAGCTTTGAATGAATTTGAATTACCCTTTCTTTCACTGCGCAATCCTCATTAGAAACTCCAATGTGCGTGTGGTGCAATCAATGCATCACTATAGTCACAATAGATAGTCCATCTTTCCCTTTCACCTATCTCTCCACTAGGTCTCCACTGGAATTGACATGCACTGTAGTTAACTGTTGCATTGTTCAGTTTATTAATGAGTTATTATTTGTGAATTAATTAAATAATTAATTCACTCCACTCTCACTAGTGTATCATTCAGTTAGACTAGATACAACTAGCTCAACTGATTTTAACTCCATTAACTGAGTTAAACTGAATAACAACTACATGAACTACTCTTCCAACTCTGTCATAACTTTACCACTTCAATTATAACTGAGTTCTCCATGCATGAACCACTAGTAAACCCTAGGAATTGCGTAATTCCTTCAGCCCACTAATTTTCCAAATCTGTATACTGAAATTAAGTGCTCCAAGAGAATAAGTTGATGTTTATTGTCGGATTATTATTAAGAGCTAATAATAATCAACACTTCTATTTTTAGATCAACGATATATAAATAGACTTTGCCCAATATTCTAAAATATAATTTCATATATTTTTCCAACTTTACCAACCATCCATAAATAGCATCTTGCAACTTATGAAATATGATCATCATGTCTAAAAATAGACATAGTCTAAAAATAGACTTACACCTAAAAATAGCTTGCGGGCCCACTTAGTGAAGGTGACTGATTTTCACTAAGCTCATCATATTTTTGAATCTCAAAACTCCCTCTCAACAAGATAGGGATTATCCTTCACCCCGATCCTGCCTCTATGGTATTCGAATTTGATCCTGGTGAGCGCCTTCGTCAAAATATTTGCATCCTAATATTTCGTAGGAATGTACTAAAGCAACATGATCTTCCACTGCACACAATCTCTGATATGATGATACTAGATATCAATATGTTTAGATCTATCATAAAACACAATATTAATAAAGTTTTTAATGCAACTCTAATTATCACAATGTATCACTGTAGGATCTAAATGTGAACCAAATAAACCAACTAGCATCTTCCTCATCCAGATAGCCTCACATGTAGCTTGACTTGCTGCCATGTATTATGCTTCCATTGAACTGAGTGCCACGGATCTTTGTTTCTTGCTATACCAAGAAACTGTTGTAGATCCGATACTAAAAATACCCCCTGATGTGCTCTTTCTGTCTGTTGGGTTGCCTGCCCAATCTGCATCCGTGAAGCCATGCAACTTCACCTCATACGTCTGTCTGTACCATAAGCCATACTCAAATGTTCCCCTGAAATACCTTAGGACATGCTTGCCTACCTTCCAAAAGAGCTTGGTAGGCTTAACCATCACTTGTGAAAGCTGGTTCACCACATAGCATATGTCCGGTCTTGTATTAACTAAATACATGAGTGAACCCACCAACTGTCGATAAACAGTGGCATCCACCACCTCTGTCGATGTAGCATCCTCTTTCCTCCAGTTTCCTGGAAGAGGAGTGTCGAAAGGCTTGCAACCTTGCATGTGAAACTTCTCCAGTATCTCCCGGGCATAATTGCCTTGAGACACAAACAGTTCACCTTCCCATTGCCATATTTCCAATCCAAGGAAATAATGAAGGAGGCCCAAATCCTTCATCTCAAACTCCTTTGCAAGATCTTCCTTGCATGAGTGTATCAACTGCTCATCACCCGTTATTATTAAATTATCAACATAAAGAAAAATGATTAAAATCTTACCCTCCACCACAATTTGGTACAGGTTTGCATCTGCTTCACTCTTGGTGAAGCCAAGTCTAGTGAAATAGTTGTCAATCCGTGTGTACCAAGCACGAGGTGGTTGCTTCAACCCATAAAATCCTATTTTGATCCTGTACACATGCGAATCGCTACTGAAGATCTCAAATCCTTTAGGCTACTCAATGTACACCTCTTCCTCAATGATCCCATTAAGGAACGCAGTCTTCACATCCATCTAATGAATGTGCCAACCCATCTGCGCCGAGAGAGCAAGGATGGTCCTTATGGAAGAATACCGTGTGACAGGTGAAAAGGTTTCTTCATAATCAATCCCCTTGATATGTGAGAAGCCTCGGGCAACAAATATTTCTTTATACTTCTCGACACTCCCATCAGCAGCTTACTTTACCTTGTAGATCCATCTTGATCCTACAACTGATTTACCCACCAGCCTTCGAACAATCTCCCAAGCACTGTTTCTGACAATGGAGTCATACTCCTCAACCATGGCATCTACCCATGTGGGCTCCTGCACTACTTCTTCAAAAGAATATGGCTCTGTCATGATACACTTTCTCATCAGAGCCATGTATCCAGTAAATCGGTCAGGTGACTGTCTCTGTCTGCGCTGTGATGCAGGGACTCCTACAATCTATGCCGCATCAAGCTTCAGTCTCTCAGCTTCTTTGGTACACTTTATGCCTTGTCTTTTGTTTGGCTATGCATGAGTGGACTCCTCCACTCCATGAATCTCCTCCTGTGGATGATCCAAATCTAGAGGCTCATATTTGGGAATAAGAAGTTCCTCCTCTGCATGCAAGTGTAGCTCCCTCTTAAGCGACAACTTCATGGCTTTCACCTCATTTAATTTTATATCCCGTCGCACCACAGTCATTCGACTGTTTGGCAAAGACACGTGATAATTATGGGGTGTTTCTATGCACCCCACAAATATCCCAACTTCTGTAGTCGACTCCAGCTTCTTCTTGGCATCCTTTGTCACATGAATGTAAACAGATGAGCCAAAAATCTTCAAATGAGAAATATTAGGCTTCTTACCAGTAAAATATTCTTCAAGTGTACTCATGCCAAGTACTCTATGAGGACAATGGTTTTGCACATAAACCACAGTGTTGCATGATTCTGCCCACAAGTGAATTGGTAGGCCCTGGTCATGCAACATCGCCCATGTAGCACCCACGATCGTTATGTTATTGCTCTCTGTGACCCCATTTTTTTGTGGGTTATGAGGCGCTATGAGTTCTCTTTGAATTCCTTATTTGCTACAGAAGTCTTTGAATTCGCCCGAGATGTATTCACCACCATTATCCCTCCGTAGAGCTTTCACTTGCTTCCCCGACTCCTTCTCCAGCAATGCTTTAAACTCACAGAACTTTGAGAATGTTTCACTCTTCTTCTATATGAATAAGATCCAACATCTACGATAATAGTCTTCAACAAAAATAGCATAATACCTGTGTTTTTCTATTGAATCAACTGAGAAAGGTCCACACACATCTATGTGAATTCTCTCCAGGATCACCGAAGCACGGTTCTCCTTCTCATGAAAGGTGGCCTTCACAAACTTACCCATAGTACATCCCTTGCACTGATCTAACTGTGCAATAGTACCCTAGGGAAGTCCAGTAGAAATTTTCTGCAAGATATTCAAAGTGCCATGCTGAAGATGGCCCAATCACCTGTGCTATAATTCGCCCTCATCCTGGCTCACCACTTCTTCTGCTTTGCCCATCATTGCAGTGCAACCATCTACCTCCAGCTTGTAGAGATTCTTAACTCGAATCCCTATCCTCTTGGTTTGACCCATTGTTTTATGTTGCAGGAAAGCTTTTCCATCGCTAAAAACAACGTCATAACCTCTATCTTCCAACATTGCGACCGAGACCAAGTTCTTCTTTAGACCTGGAACATGCAAGAAATATTTTAACATAAATGGATTATCTGAATCCCTCTCAAAGGTAATGGTCCCAATGCTGGTTGCACTGTATCGACCATCATTGCCCATCTCTATATGCATTTGAAGGTCCTTCTCCTCCAAGTCACTAAACAACTCCTTGTCTCCCGTCATATGGAAATACACACCACTATCAAGATACCACACCGATCCCAATGAGCTTGAAACCAAGCATGTGATCAAAGAGAAATAAAGTTCAAATTGTGAGGCTAAGGCCTCTCTAGCTGTAGCTCCAACAACCTTCTTGTTCTTCTTCTTCTGTGGGCAGTTAGTGGCGAAATGCCCATGTTCGTGACAGTGAAAACACTTCACCTTGGACAAATCCTACTTCTTGCCTTTAGCTTCAAATTTTGAATGAAATTTCTTCCCCTTCCCTTTCCTTGCTTTGGCAGCCAAAGAAAAATTCTCTTCATCTTCATTCTTCAATGAAGAGCCATCCCTGGTACTTCGCCTTATCTCCTCCTGCACAAGATCCGACCAAAGTCGCTCCCATCCAGACAGTTTCTCCTATCTATTGACAGAGTCTTTGTAGCTATGCCAATTATTTAGAAGCCCAAGGAGAGCCAAGCTCACCAAGTCTTCATCATCAAAATTAATCCCCACACTTCCCAGTTCATCCCTACAGTGGACAAACTTTGTGAGATATTTTGGAATACTGTCGCCCTTCTCCATTTTTATTTTTCTGAGCTTATCTTTCAGTGCCAACTTCCTCTGGTCGCTACTTCTTTGGAACAAATCTGTCAAAGCCTTCCACATTGAAAATGGAGTGGATTTCCTGTGAAGGCTGGACACAATATGGTCCTTCACACCTTCCAACATAATTCTTCTTGTCTTTGCTACCTTCTTTTGCCATGCGTCAAGTAATGCAACATCGCTAGATCCCGACTTAGGAACATTGCTATCAATGAACTCCTTCAGTCCATTATCTTCCAGCACCACCTCCATCCTATCCTTCCAGGCTATGTAATTCGAGCTGCCATCAAGGGCATAATCCAATCGCAACCCATTGAAAGAAATTTCAATGTATACTCAACTGTCGCACCAAGCATTTTTTGCAGCAAATTTGAATTATCCACCAGCACAAACTCAACAATTCTTCACAATTGCAATCTTCAAGAATTAAAATTGCTCTGATACCATGTAGAAATTATATACAATATGCATGTATATATCCATATTCTCCTGATCTAACAATATTTATCTTCTTGCTAAATACATAATCCTTCCACTGTTAATCTTTTGTGGAAATTAAAATCAATTTCAAACACATGAAGCAATAAAAACAATCGCACATAACACAATTGTTTAACGAGAAAGCCTGAAGCTAAAAACCCCAACTATCATATATTATGTATCATGGATATCATGTAAAAATCTCATATAAATTTTAGTACATCAAGTTCTCAGTACAATCAATCGTCACACACTAATCATAAGAAATTTGCAAATCCATGCACTAATTTCTTGCTCCCTGATAGCCTACCTCCACTACGCAATCCCTACTGAAGAATAGCTCTGAATGAATTCGAATTACCCTTGATTTCACTGCAAAATCCTCATTGGCAACTCTAATGTGTGTGTGGTTCAATCAATGCATCACTATAGTCACAACAGATAGTCCATCTTGCCCTTTCACGTATCTCTCCACTGTGTCTTCACTGGAACTGACATGCACTGTAGTTAACTGTTGTATTGTTCAGTTGATTAATGAGTTATTATTTGTGAATTAATTAACTAATTAATTCACTCCACCCTCACTAGTGTATCATTCAGTTAGACTAGATACAACTAGCTCAACTGATTTTAACCCCATTAACTGAGTTAAACTGAATAACAACTCCATGAACTACTCTTCCAACTCTGTCATAATTTTTCCACTTCAGTTCTAACTGAGTCCTCCATGCATGAACCACCTGTAAACCCTAGGAATTGCGTAAATCCTTCAACCCACCGATTTTCCAAATATGTACACTGAAATTAAGTTCTCCAAGAGAATAAGTTGATGTTTATTGTCGGATTATTATTAAGAGCTGATAATAATCGACACTTCTATTTTTTGATCGACGATCTATAAATAGACTTTGCCCAATATTCTAAAAATAAAATTTCATCTATTTTTCCAACTTGACCAACCATCCAAAAATAGCATTCTACAACTTCTGAAATATGGTCACCATGCCTAAAAATAGACATAGTCTAAAAATAGACTTACACCTAAAAATAGTTTGCGGGCCCACTTAGTGAAGGTGACCGATTTTCACTAAGCTCATCATCTTGTTGAATCTCAGCACAACTGGTTCCATCTTAGTGATAAAATTTTGGTGCATCTACTCGGAGTTCGAAGCTACATTATCCTAGGTAATTGATTCCAATCAAAGTAACTAAGCTCTTGAAGGTAGCAGGAGATCAAAAATATTTGAGGTTGTACTTCTACCTTGGCGACTCCATTATTGAAGAATTCATAAATTCATAGCTTCATGGTGACTCCACTACTTGAAGATCAGTAGCTTGAAGAAGTTCCAAGATGATTTCTATTGCAATAATAAATATTAGGTATGCTCCTATGGTTCGATCTCACATCTATGATTTTCCAAATCCTATGCCTTGTGTTGATTTCTCAACCCATCTTCCCATGTTCAAAGATGAAAGGAAAGATGATGATGGTCTGCATTTGGTTAAATTCCATATACATGTGTGTAGACTAAGGGTTGGTTTTCCTAAGGTTTGTCTCATGAAAATGTTTATGGCTACCCTAGAAGACAAAGCTAGAGTATGGCATGAAGGGTTGAAATTGGGAAGCTTGTGTTCTCTTAAAGGTTTCCATAGAATATGTTTTGAACATTATGGGAAGTTTCATCCTTCATCACCATTGTTTCAAGACTGTTGTAATCTTTGGAAATGTTTCATTCAATATATTAAAAGTATTGATGATGATGTAGAATGTATGGATGATGAGGAGATATTAGAGGAACTTTATGAACTTTCTTCACAATCTATTTGTCATGAAGATCAAGAAATTTTCCAACAAGCAGATGTCTCCTCCTTAGTTGAAGATGAAATGGATCAGTAATTTGACAGTCAATTCATATTACATGAAATTTATGAGGATTTGAAGCCTCGTAAATCTATATGCAATAAAAGGTATGAGACAAATCATTCAAAATTTTTTTCAACCCATTCCTCTTTTGACATTTTATGTCAAGAATAAACTCCTCAAGATCAGGTTGTTGAAAATAAATGTATGAAAATTTTTAATAGTGAGGTAACATGTGATGAAGGTTCCCTTTTAGATAATCCCCGAGCATGTGAAAAAAATTTCGATCATATTGAGAGCAAAGAGTTGAATGTTGAGAAACATGAAAATGGGCAGGAGAAAGGAGAAGTTTATGTGAAACATGTTTATTTTTATCATGAGGAGGAGGTTGATTCCTTGAGTATGCTTGAAGGTTGTCATGAGGAAGCACTAATAGAGAATAATCAACAACTTTTTGATCTACAAGTTGTTGTCCCAAACTGTCTTGTTACAAATTTGAACGATAATTTTTTTTTGTTTATACATGATGATATACATGAAATTCTTGTTGTAATGCATGAAAAGCCATTTTTAAACATATAGATATCACATCATATGGTTTCTCCCATTGAATATTTTCATGAACAGTCAGAGTCTTGTCTTAAGAATGATATTGAAATTGAAGACATAGGACAAGCCATTAATTATGAATGAATTTAGCCCTCATGGTTTTACTCATCAAGAAGAGTTGACTTTTCATGATTATCAAGATCCTTTGGTAAGTCTTTTCCAGTCATTGGTAAAGGTGGAGTTTCTTTCATTTATAACTTTGGGTTATGGATTTAATTTTCATTCTGAGTTTCCAATACATGATCCATTTATGATTATGTTCAAGCACAATCAACAAGCCTAGGTCTTGGATCGAATTTTTTACTAGCTATACTGGAGATTTCATATTTCTTGAATCAAACATATGATTTTTAGCTTAGGGTATATTGGTATGTACATAAATAATCTCATAGGTTTGAGCATATTATTTTCAGTAGTAGTATCTTCAGTTTGCGGCATGGTTTTCAGTCGTAGTTGTGATTATTAGTTTGTATAGTTTCAGTTTGAATGCCAGTTTGGTTTTAAGAGAAGAATTCAGTTTGCAAGTTGCAGTCTTTGAGTTGGAAACTTCCCAATGGATAGGCATGTGGTATACGAGTTCTTTGCTACACCATAGGGCTGAAACATCCCCATTAGATCTAATATTATCCATGATAACCATTAGGTTGGTATTGAGTCAATTACGGTAAGTTACTTAGGGTTGAATATGATCTTTTAAATTTGTATTTAAAAAAAAAAGTTCATATGTGTGGGGGTATTTTGGTGAGTTTGAAAGGTCATCATTAATGTAAGAGGTTTCATTATCAAAGAAAAATCCAAAAAAATTTGTGCATGAGTTAATCTGGTCACTAGAGTGAATTTGACACTTTTACCAACTTCCACAACAAATTCAGTGTAATCAGGTCATGCTTTTCTATGAAAGTCTTGCACTCAGTTTTTCTTCCAACGTTATGTTTTTTTTTATGTTTTTGAGTAGTCAACGCAATGAAAAGGTGGATGAATCATCAAATAAGAGCATGAATATCATTGTGCCACTTGTTCAAGGAAGCAACTCATTAGTCAAAATCCATATGGATGATAGCTCATCATGATACCGGCTCATCAATTGGACAAATCACCATCTCAACTTAGGTTTAGAAGGTTTTAACTACAATGTATCAGATGGCCAACACCTCAACATATCATTTTGGTACGATAAAAATGATACAAGCTGAATTGAAGAAAAAGGGTCTTAAAATGGTTGTGAAAAATGATGATGTTACTCCATGAAAGATGGTAAGGCAACACATTTTTGGACCATATTTTGTCTTATACTATCATACCATGCATTTAAAGGCTTTAGTAGTGTTTTGGAGGTGAAAAAAGGAAGAATGTGCAAAATATCAGTAAACTAGGTACTTTTGGTGCAAGTCCCAGGCTTAAAGACCAGATTTTTCTACAAAAGTGTTGTAGGTTTCTTTGAGGGTAAAATTCAGCAAAGTTTCCACAAAAAGGATGGTTTAGAGCAAGTTTTTACCTCATTAGCCCAAGGAAGACCCTCCAGTAGTCAGAAAGGTCAAATATTATGCAAACGGTGGATTTTGGAGTTTGCTACAAAAGTTTTGGAAATGATTGTTTTAGCAGTCAACTTCAAGCTCACTTTATGAACAAATGGAAAGGAATTTTTGAAGTATTAAGGAGTTTTTCTTCATCACAAGCACATCTAAAAAAAACTCTTTCAGGTTTTGCACAACCATCAGGGTTTGGAAAATATGCAATCATCTTTGAGGCCCATTTTACAAAATTTTACAGAGTTGTGCAAAAATTTGAATTTCGGCTTGGTGGAGGTCCAACTCAACAAGGTAAGCATCCACGTGGCATGATGACACATTAGAAATCCAACACATTCAGAAAATTAGTTGTTTTCATTTGATAAGGGTTATTAAGAGAATTTGTTGAGCTATTTAACTTAAGAAGATTCCTTTTTTTATTCAAACTCTGCCAAACAGGAACTATCCCTAGGAATTCTCGGAGTGATGTAATTCTATTAGGAATAGGTCTCTTAAGTAGGAATTCGAGGATGGCCTAGGTGGTAGACCATTGTATGAGACCTCACTCTATAAATGAGGGAGTTTTTGAGTTTGAAGAGGGTTGATGAATGTAATGAGAAGGCTATTATGTAACTTTTCTCTACAAAGCTAATATACAGATGTGACATTTGTCTTTCAAACCTGAGATTATTGTGGAGCTTATGTGTTTGTGTCTTTCTATTTTATATATTGTTATCAACATCATAGTATTATGATCACTTGGAATGCATAATTTTTATGCTCCAATTTCCTTCATGTACTATGTGTTTGTTGTAAAATTTATCTTTTAAGCCCAATTGCCTCAGTTTCCATGGATGAATTTGCTAGTAACTAAAGTCCCTTAGCTGACTGCATGCCCAATGGTAGCCTTCATACACTCTTCCACCTGAGAAATCACTTAAAACACAAAAATATCTAATCGTATGTAATATAGATCTTATCTCGAGTATTCATTTGTTTTCTTTGAGAGAGCCCCCTCTAATTGGAAGGGCTAACTTCCATTCCAAAGTGGTTTGAAATAGTTGTGCTAGGTTGACAGTTGAACAACCCAACTGGTTCCAGCTTAGTGATAACAGGTCTCATCATAATCAATCCCCTACACCTAAGAGAACCCTCAAGCCACAAATCTGGCCTTATGTTTCTCCACACTCCCATATGCTTCCTGCTTCACCTTGTAGATCCACCTGGATCCTAGAAAAGAATTCCCCTTAGGTCTTGGAAAAAATTCCCATGCACTATTTTTGATAATGGAGTCATACTACCCAACCATGGAATCAACCCAAACTGGTTGTTTCACTTTTTCCTTGAAACAGGATGGCTCTATCTCTACACACTCGCTCATAAGAGCCATGTAGCCAGTGTACCACTATGGGGACCTTCTCTACCTATGTTGTGATGTGGGTACTCCCACATTCTCTCTAGCATCAAATTACCAACCTGTCAGCCTCTCAAGTGCGCTTCCTTCCATCTCGGGATGTCTCTACATGAGTGGGTGCTTCCACTCTCTGTTCCTCTGCTTGTGGTTGCTCCACATATTGAGGCTTTTCTTTTGGAGCCAAGAGATCATCAATTGCATGCAACTGAAGCTCCCTTTCAAGGGAAATTCGAATGGCCTTATCTTCATGGAATTTCACATCTCTTTTGACCACTGTCATCCTGTCTGCTAGAAATTACACCCGATAGTTGTGAGGTGTATCGTTGTGCCCCATAAATATTCCCAACTCAGCTGTTGGATCTAGCTTCTTCCTGGCATTTTTGGTTACATGTCAATAAACTGATGAACCAAAAATTTTAAAATGCGCCACATCCGGTTTCTTATTTGAAAAATATTCCTCTGGTGTACTCATCCCAGGTATCCAATGAGGACTTATGTTCTACACAGATACTACTATAGTTGCATGCTTCAACCCACAGATGAAATGGCAGGCCTTGATCATACAACATCACTCATGCTGCTCCCACAATAGTTTTGTTCTTCCCTTCTGCAACCCCATTCCACTATGGGTTATGAGGTGTTATCAATTCCCGTCGAATTCCTTCTGAAGAAAACAATTTATTGAATTCGGTCGAGACATATTCCCACCATTGTCGCTTTTCAGAGCCTTCACCTTATTCCTTGTATCTTTCTTGAAAAGTTCTTTGAACTCACAAAAATTTGAGAACGCATGATCTTTCTTCTGCATGAAGAAAATCCAACACTTGCATGAAAAATTATCTACAAAAATCACATAATGCCTGTGTTTTTCTATGGAGGCTATCAAGAACAGTCCACACAAATTTAAGTGAACTCTCTCAAGGATCGCCTTTGATTGACTTTCCTTATAGTGAAAGGTGGATTTTGTATACTTCCCCAATATACGCCCTTTGCATATATCTCGATGCTCAAGTGCACCCTTGGAAAGTCTTGTAGAAATCTATTGCATGATATTGAAAGCGCCATGGTGTAGATGGCCCAACATTTTGTGCCATAACTCACTGATGTCTCAACTCTCCACTTTCTCTACTTTCATGTTCAAGGCAACACAATATTATACATCCAATTTGTATAGGTTCTTTAATCGAACCCCAATCTTCTTCACCTATCCCATGGCTTTGTTACGATGGAATACCTTTCCTTTTCTAAATATCACATTATAGCCACAGTCTTCCAACATAGAAAAAGAAACTAAATTCTTCTTTAAATGAGGAAGATACATGAGTACCAGAATCCTTTTGAAAGGTAATTGTACCTATGTCGGTTGCGTTATATATGATGTCATCTCCCATATCAGTGTGCATATGGAGATTCTTCTCCTCCAAGTTACCAAAGAATTCTTTGTTTCCATTCATATGGAATGAAGCTCCACTATCTAAGTACCACACATAACCCATCATCTATGAAACCATGCATGCAATGAGGGTGAAATCCAACTCGAATTGTGAAGCAAGTGCTTCACCTACCACTCCTCCTAAGGGATTCTTTCTAATATTCTTGTGCAGACACTTTGTAGCACAATTTCCAAGCTCATGGTAGTGATTTTTTTTACCTTTGACAAGTATCGCTTCTTCCCTGCCTGAATAGGATTTGATTTGGAATGGGACACTTTCTCTTTCCCTTTCTTTGCCTTTGCATCCAAGGCACATTTCTCCTCATCATCAGTCTTTTATGTGGATGCATCTTTGGTGTTCCGCCGAATCTCTTCTTGTACAAGGTCAGACCACAGTCGCTCCCACTGTGGTAGCTTCTCCCTCCCATTCACCAAATCCTATTAGCTGTGCCAGCTCTTGGGAAGTCCTAGAAGTTTTAAGCTCACCAGATCGTCCTCGAAAACTATCACACCAACACTTCCAAGATCATCTCGACATTGAGTGAACTTCGTCAAGTATTTTGGTATCGTGTCTCCCTTCTCCATCTTGATCTTTTTAATCTTATCCTTCAGCGCCATCTTTCTGTGGTCATTGCTATTATTAAAAAAATCTATTAAGGCCTTAGACATATCATATGTATTTTCCTTTCCATAAAGGTTTGAGAAAATATGATCCTAACTCTTAACAAAATCCTTCTCGCCTTTGCTATATTCTTCTTCCATGCATCAATATTTTGAGCATATGTTGCTGCGGGGCTGGGAATATCATTGTCTATGAATTCCTTCAGTAAATTTTCCTACAACACTACCTCCATTATGTCCTTCCACGCTATGTAATTTGAACTACCCTCAATGGAATATTCGAGTCTCAATCCACAGAAATACGTCCCGGTTGGTTGTTGGTGCCGAAGAACAAATATACCAATTTGATTCACTTGTTAAAAAAAAAAATCGTATTCTTCTCTTCTATAGTGATTCATTCCCCGATAACATGTAGAAAATCCACATAGATTCAACTGATCTTTTAATATACTAAAAAAAAATACTTGAACCTATTCTACAAATTGTGGAAACCAATTACGATGGCACAATCACATGAACAAGAAAGAGAAAGAATTTCAATTGCACAACAAAAGTATGTATCTAGGGAAATCCTAAGCTAAAAACCCCGCTATTTGTATATTTCATAAAGTCAAGAATATGAAACAATACAATTATTCTCTTAAGATTTAAAGCTATCTGCACTATCTCTGACTGTCTCACACTAATCTAAGCAAATTTGGTCCAATACTTAACCAATTCCTTGCCCCTATCTGACTAGCCTTGCTCACACATTCCTGAGGAAATCGATCTCCTATTAATTAGGAAATTCCAACTAATTGATTGTGCAATACATCCAAGGAATCCTGATGACCTCGTGCATGACCTGTACAATTTTCTAATCATACAACTGATAGTTTACTTCCCTTTAACTCCAATCTCAACTGGGTCTTCCTTAGAATTGACATGAAACAACTATTTCAAGTGAATTATCAATTATCTGATTGGTAGTGCATGTGAATTAGATCATATTTAATTCATTAGACCTCTCACTAGCTCATCCATCAGTTAGAACTAGTTAAACTGATTTTAACTCAAATAATTAAGTTAAACAATTACAACTCAAAATAAACTACAATTGGACACCCTAAAACTTAGAGTGAACTATACATGCCTCCAGTATGACCCCCCAAATCAAATTTATTGAGCTAACTAAGTCTTCCCAACTCAGTTAACTCGTACAAGATGTCATCTGATGTGGAATTACAATTTCCTTCTAATTTAATTAAGTGAAAATTAAATTGGAAGTCTCTTCTTGTTGCCAATTTCAACATCAAGGACCCTCCTCTGTACAAGTGACAAGTAGATGCTAGTTGATTGTGACAAAAATTTTTAGACAACATAGAATAGGAAAGTGACATGTGGCCACAATATGGAAGAATAATTATGTGGTGCATGTGCAAAGCGACGCATGGTGAGTAGAAATGGAATTATTGGGTGGCTAAGTGGGATGAATATGAGTGAAACATGGCACCACTCAGAGAATTCCATGTGGAAAATGATGATGTCAACAAAGGATAAGGTAGAACATTGGGATTTGTGGTAGGGGATTGTGTTTGTGGACCTTTTATTCTGTTAATGAGTTTTTTTTTGGACTAAAGCATTTGGTGCTAAATTATGGTTCCAACCTTCGAGCATATAAAGACTAGGCGCTAAAGGTTAACGGAAAAACATGATCCAAATTTGGTGTTATGAGAAGAAATACACAGGAAATACAATTAAGTTAAGAACGATTGAAAATGTCAAAGTAAACTATTGAGTTCGCGTGAACTGGGTAAGTTGATGCCATCAAAGGATATTTTACCAGGGGTAAAATAGGGGATTTTATTACCTATGGAAATTAAAAGTGCAACAACCTATAAATGGTAGATCGTTCAATTGAAAGGTTGGCTAATTAAATTACAGTTGCAAGGCTGAGAGAGAGTGCCAAACTATGTAATGAAATTAAAGGAAGACCTGTAGCTGGTTAAAATATGCAACAACGAATTAAAGGAGTATGAATTGGACAAAGAATGTGTGAGTACATTGAAAATAATAAAGCTAAATCTATTTAATGAAGTGTGAATGAGAATTTAGTTGAAGAAAGGAGGTTGGTGAAGAATTGTGTAAAGATACTTAAATAATTCCGAATTAAAGACAGTGCAAGAAATGTTACTTTGAAAGTGTATGGAATATATATATATATATATATATATATATATATATATCGTTACAATAATTTGGTGCTTGAACAAATCTGAGGTTGATGCCTATGGAAATTTGGTGCTTTCTAATACGAGGGGGTTTGAGCATCCTTTGAGTGGGTTCTTATGGATCTTCATGTAATCTAAATTAGTGGATTAAGATTTACATCATAATAAAACAAGCATTTTTGTTTTTTCTCTCGGAAGGGTTTCCATGTTAAACATTGTGTATAAATGTCAAGTGTATGATGCTTTGTTGAGTTCTTTATTGAATTTGATTATGTAATTGTTTAAAGAAGTGTAAAATTTTTAGAATACCGATTCACCTCCCCCTCTTAGTACTCCTTGATTCTCAACACCAACTTCTTGCATAATGTCTGATCTTGAAGATGTCAAGTAAACTAGACTCCCAATCATAGATCGGTAAAGTGTTGAATTAACTTCAAGAGATTCATCATACTTTCTTAAATTACATTCAATAATCATAGGAGTACTAACTGAGTGTACATTCTTCCATTCAAAACCATTGGAGAATATCCTTGAGTTATTTAGTTTTTGAAATGAGTTTCCTTCAATGGTTTGAGAAACTTCTAGTCCAATTAAGAAGGATAATTCTCTAATAATTGAAATTTCAAATTTTTGTGAATTTTCCCGAGTAAATCCATGATTCATATCATCATTATTGCTTTTAAAGATCATATCATCCACATAAACAAGTGTGATCAATACTAACATTTTCCATATTGATGTAAATATTATTGTCAGAAACCTCTCTTTTGAAACCTTGTTATCGAATATAATGGTCTAGCCTATCATATCAAGCCCTTTGAGCTTGCTTTAACCCATAAGGAGCTTTCTTAAATTTGCACACATAATATTTATTTCATACAAGTCAAAACATTCTAATTTTTTGATGTATACTTCCTCATATAAGTCTCCATTTATAAAGGCTAATTTAATATCCATATAATAAAATTTGAAGCTTTTAGAAATCACAAATGTAAAAAATATTCTTATTGCTTCTAATATGGAAATTGGAGAAAAGGTTTCTTCAAAATAAATTCCTTCAATTTGTGCATAACCCTTACATACAAGTATTACATTTTTTCTGATAATTTGTCCATCTTCATCCTTTCTTTTTGAAAACCCACTTCGTCCCAATTGTGCTTTTGTCTTTCAGTTGTCACAAAAGTTCTGAGGTTCTATTTTTATCAATGCTTCAATTCTTCTTCCATATCATTAACCCAATGATAGTTCTTACTAGCTCATGCAAAGTCCTTTGGTTATATTTTAGATAGCAAGGCAAGGTTTTCTTTTCTTGGGAATTTGTCATTATTCTTCGGGTTTGTATTCCTGCATAAGCATCTCTAATAATTTGGGTCTTTGGGTGATGTTTTTTCCAAATTTAAAAGTTTTCTTTGATGGATACTATGTTGTTTCTTCTTCCTTTTTAGTAATATCTTCTTGGTCCATGTATATAGTATCTTTTGTATTCTCACTTGTTTGTTTTCTTATTTCTCTGGCGATATTTCACTTATTCTTACATCAATACTTTCCACAACATTTCTTAGTATTTTATTGTAAAATTTGAAAACTTTACTTATTTTTTAGTATCCACGAAATTTTACATTGTTTACTCTAGAATCAAATTTTCCCAATTTATCATCATTTATCTTCATGTAGCATTTGCTTCCAAAATTTTTGAAATACCTAACTGAAGGTGGCCTACCTTTCCATAGCTCATATGGTGTCTTGTCACTGTTAACATGGAGTTGCAATTTGTTTATGATGTACACTACTACAACAATAGTTTCTATCCAAAACTAATATGGTAATTTTGCTTCTAACAATGTGGTTCTTACTATTTCTTGCATTGATATTTTCTTTCTTTCTATGGATGCATTCAGTTGTGGAGTTATTGCAACTAAAATTTATCTCTTGATTCCATACTTCTCACAAAATTCATTAAAATAATTTGAGATAAATTCATGTCCTCTATTTGATCTTAGGAATTTGATTCTTAGATCACTTTCATTTTTAACTAAGGCTTTGAATCATTTGGAAGCATCTAGTGCTTTTGATTTTGTTTTAAGAAATGAAACCCACACAGTTCTAGTATAATCATCAACAAATAAAATAAAGTTCCTTTCACCTTGCAGAGTTGGTGTTCTTATTGTTATGCATAGATCTGTGTGAGCAATCTCTACTAGCCTTGATGTCAAGCACTCCTTTAACTTGAAGCTCACTCTTATTTGTTTTCCATGTTGTCAAGATTCGAAAATGGATCGTGTTGGTTTCAATATTTTGGGCATATCTCTCATTGCTTATGTTTTTCTGATTCTTACCAAATTTTTAGTGTCTTAACATTTTCTATCATAAACAACCCTCATATGTATGTCCAATGTAGCATTTTATCCTTGAATTTAATCAAGAATATATACATTTCCTAGAGTCCTTATCAATCTTTCCATTATCTTTATGAATTAATCTTCCTTATTTCACAATCATTCGCACGAAAAATGAGTTCATAACCTTTATCACACATCTGACTAACACTTAAAATATTATGTTTGAGTATTTTAATGTACAAAACATTTTTTTCTTTGGTATACCATTTTCAAGGCTTACAAGGCCTCTTCTAATGATTCCTGCAGATACATTGTCTCCAAAAGATACATTTCCTCCCTTTTCTTTTTTTAGTGTAATAAATTTATTTTGAGAACACACTATAAAAGAACCAAAAACTTTGATTATTTTGAGCATACATTACTAGAAAACATTTTTATATCAGTGGTTCTTCGTATTTTCTTTTCCAAAACCCTTCTCTTCATATTATAGGATAGTCTTGTGCCACATGTCCAGTTTTTTTGCATTTATAACACTCTATACTATACTTGGATAATTGTGCAAGTGAATTGTGATTTATGTTATCATCAAAATCTATGATTATGATGACTATGCACTTATTTTTAAAGTTTTTATGAGAATCTCTTTCATAATTATTTTTCTCATAAGATTTACAATCTCTTGATGACCAATATTTTTGCATGAAAAACAATGACCCAGAAAAATAGTTTGATACATGTTCCGTATGGTTAACTTTATGGAATAGTTATTAGGAAGTTGATTTTATTTGGATATGATCCAAATATTTTCTAGTCCTTGTCCCTATCATATTACTTCCTTCATTGTGAATGGACACATTGAGGGCATCAACATGGATTTTGGTGTAGTAGTGTTTCTAGAGTCATCCAATCTCTTATCCTCACTCTTGCTGATATTGGAGCTTTCAAGTTCTTCTTCAAATTCCTTAATTGGTGACTTGGATTTTACATATTATTTTTATGAGGTATCATCCATATAACCAAGACCAATCTTCTCATATTGTTATCTTTTACTTTTGAGAATAGATCAAGGGTTTGAGAGATTTCTGCTTCAGTCTTTTCATAATTTTCTTCCTTTTCTTTTAGTTAATCATTCAAAACTTCTTCCACTATTTTTTCTTCCTCTCTTATAGCCTTGATGAAGATGATTTACTTGGATAGTCTCTTTTTCTTCTTCCTAAGATTATCAAATTATTTTAATGCACTGATAAGTTCTGCTTCAAGATCCACTTTGCCTTCAACACCTTATCCTTTTGATTTTTATTTTTTCTCCTCTGATTTTTCTATGGTGGATTCATAATTTGTGGCTAAAAATAGGATATATATTATATAATTATCATAATCATTTTTATTTTATTTTTTATTTTTTTATTTTTTCCAGAAAAATAATTATTCTATCTCGAATGGAGATTTTTCTTTTCCAAAGATTTTCCTTTCAAGGCCTTTTTTCTGGGTTCTTATTCACATCACTATCTTCCTTATAAGGACACTTAACAACAAAATGTCCTATCTTACGTCAGTTAAAACACAGAAGAGGTAACTTACCTTTAAATTTGTATTTTCTTTTTAGTTTTCTGACTAGCTGAACCATTTATGTATTAGATTCATCACTGGAACAATCACCAAACTTACATTTTCTTGACTTCTTGGATTCTTTAATTGTTTCTTCTTTATGTGATGATTTTTCCATCCTTATTTCATATGCAGTGAGAATTTCATGAAGCTAATCCATTTTCATATTCTCCAAATATCTTAATTATTTTATCGCAGAGACCATGGAATCAAGACGCAGAGGAAGATACTTCATTTTTTTTAGCAATTGTTGTTTCTTTAACTTCTGCACCAAATCCTTTCAGAGAATTAACCACTTTATCTAATTAGAGGAAATGAGAAGAAACATATTTTTCATCATTCATTTTTAGGCTTTCAAATTGTCTTTGTAAAGTCTGGAGCTTTTCCTTATTTAATTTTTCATCTCCTTCATGGTTGTTTGCAAGTTTGTCCCACATCTCTTTCGCTGATTCACACTACATAACTCTAATAAATTCAAAATTTGGCAAGCCACTTAAAATGGATTTCATATATTTTGCATTGGATACATAAGCCTTTCTACCTTATAGATTAGTTAGAGGAGACAAAGGGACCTTATATCCATATGTAACATATTTCCAAACTTCAACACCAAGAGACATAAAGTGTGTTCTCATTCTTATCTTCCAAAAGGAAATTTGTTCCATAAAAGAAAGGAATTTTGATTGATGATTCTCGACTAGCCATGCCCCCTTGCAAGATATTATTCTAAATATTATATTTTTCTTAAAGAAGTCAACTCTAATACCAATTATTGGAAATACTGAGAGGGGGAGTGAATCAGTATTTCGTTACTTTTGACAAATTTTCACTTAGTTAATCTTGAAACTAAATTCAAATCACATAATAAATCATCCACAATGTATGAAAATGAATATTAAAATGAAAATCAAAATTTGAAGAAGAAATAATTGAAAACAATCTTTATTTTTTTATTATCGCTTGTGAAGACACCAATCCTATATAAGCTCGAACTTACAAAAAATTTTAGGCTCTAAACTATCAAGAAGATGAGGAAACCAATCCTCAATAAGCACCAACTTACAGTAATTTTAGGATCCAACCTAAACTTATCCTTAAATTCACTAGAACTTAGACTTCAAATAGGCCCAAACTTGGCCTTAAAGACACTAGGACTTGGGCTTCAAACTAGGCCTGAACTAGATCTTCAAATAATATAAATTAGCCCTGAATATCGACGTTCTCCTCACTAGAACTCAACCTACTCAGCCTCCAAAGAAACCTTTACTAAAACCTCAAAAATATACCTCAAAAAAACCATAAACCCTTCCCAAGAACAATGCCAAAAACCCTTCAAAAGATGTGCCAAAACCCTTCAAAAGATGTGCCAAAACCCTTTTATAGAAAGTTGGTTTAACTCGACTTCACTTCACTTCTTGTTTCATGAGGTATAAACTTTAGACATACTCTACCACTCTTCTAAACAAGGAACCAAATGCTTGATGTTGGAAATGTGCTCACTACTGAGAGGTGGGGGGGGGGTGAATAAGTAGTGACTATGTTTTATTAAATTTGTATTTATTTTCATTTTAATGAAACATATTAACAGATTATTCCATTAGTATATTAACAATAAAATCAAATGAAAAATTCCATGATCATCATATGAAAGCCACAACATAATAAAGTAATCAAATTCACAAAAGACACAAGGATGTCTGGTGGAAAACCTTCCTTTGAGGAAAAAACCACCATTTTTTTTTTTTATGATTTTCATTTCAAGCAAATCATTTACATAATCATAGTTGGATATGCCCAACAAGGAATTTTCTCAAATGACATCGACTAATTGAACTCCTATCCCCTAAAAGCCTCACCCAACAACCATTGGAGTATGAGGATATTACTTCCTCTTACTCGCTACATACACCCATAGGAAAGGAACACCTATCCCTTGTTCACCAAGCTATCTCGATATGTTGATAAATAGGGCCACATTTCAAAATATTTCAAACTAGGACCCATGCACAAGACAACAACAACTTCTTCTCTAACGAACTCAAGAATACAAAAACACCAATCAATGAAACAACCTCAACTATGCAAATACAATGGTTTCAACACAATTCACATCACTACAACTTCCAATCACAATCTCATTCCATCCATACGCTCACAATCATCCACATACCACTCCCAACACACATAGCCATAATACATTAGATGGAAGTAATCAACAGGAAATCTAAATAAGCAACATAAACATGAAATACTTCTACATATATGTGGAACAACTCACTACCCCTGCATACACAAATAAAACTATCATAACCAAAGAGCTATGCTCTCCCATCAATATCTCAAATATATGAAATAGAATCATGCCTTGAACACAAGCATTAACCTCTGAAATACTTTTTCAACTGGGCACTCAATCTCTAGGGTCTACACAGACTTCATCTTTGCAATATGAGTACTCAGTAACATCACAAATGGTAGAGGTGCTCCTCTATTTAAATAAATTCTCCATATTCTCTCCTACCCAATTGATAATGTGTTCACTGTTGAAAATGGAAACAAGAAATATCGAAAATGGCATCAAAAGGGATTCCAATTTAATTTCCCCTTAATAAAATTAGAAGGAATTTGTAATTCCACATCACATGACAACTTGTAAAAGTTAAAGGAGTTGGGAAGACTTAGTTAGCTCAGTCAATTCGATTTGGGGGGTCAAAATAGAGACATGTAGATTTCACTCTAAGTTTTATGGGCTCGAGTTGGATTTTATTTTGAGTTGTAATTTCTTAACTTAATTATTTGAGCTAAGATTAGTTGAACTAGTTCTAACCGATGGAGGAGCTAGTAAGAGGTCCATTGAATTAAATCAGATTTAATTCACATGTAGTGATCAATCAAATAACTAATAATTCACTATAAATAGTTTTTGCATGTCAATTCAGAGGAAGACCTAGTTGAGATTGGAGTTAAAGGGAAGTGTACTATGAGTTGTATAATCATCCAAATTGCATAGGTGGTGCATGAAGGAAAAAGAAGGCCTAAATAAATCATTCCTTAATTAGAGAAAATTGCCTTCAAAAGGAGGAATTAAGGCACACGTTTAATCATTTTTTTGGTGAGCATGAGTTGGTGAAACCAAGCAATAGGAAGCACAAGTTTATGCTTGGATCTTGTGAGAGAAAGGTGTACCAAGAGAAGCTTGTGCATAGGTTGGTAGTGAGACAGTCAGAGATAGTGCAGAGTGCTCTCAAGCTTGAGAGAAACACTGTATTTTTTCATATCCTTTACTTAATGCAATATACAGATATCAAGGTTTTTAGCTGAGGCTTTCCCCATATACATCTTTGTGTTGTGCGATTGAAATTATTTCTCTTTCATTTTCATGTGAATATGCGATAGTAATTGGTTTACGCAATTTGTAGAATCGATTCAATATTTTTTTTAACATATTACAAGATCAGTTGAATCTATGTAGATTTTCTACATGGTATCATAGCAAGAATTTTTTGGGTAGCGAGTTTTCAGAGCAGATCTGAACATTTTTATTCAAAATTAAAAAAATAAATTAGAAAATTTGGATTCCTTGAAAAAAATCCCCAAATTTAAAAAAAAAAATCAACCAAATTAGACTTTGGATGAGGGAGATATCTTTGATTTAAAATCAACTCTTTTTTTAGAAAAAAATTGTGATGGCGTGACAATTACAATGCGGATCTGAGTTTCTAGAGTGCCCAGATGATGTGATATTTATAAAATAAAAGGTTTTCCTTAGACACATCGCCACGGGATGAGTGAAGCAGATTGGTGTGCGAGTCAAGAACCTATATGCTATTGAGGTTGAAGATGCATGAAAAGCCTTGAGGAACAAGGCAAAGGTTAGAGACTTGGTGGTTGAGAGGGGGCATAGATTACCTCTCAAAATGCAGCCTCAGAAGGAGCCTCAAAAAGTTGTGGAGCAACCACATTTGGAGAAGCATAGAGGAGACCGAGTGTAGGCATCCACTCAAGTAGAGACCTCCAGTAGGGGGAAATTTCAAGCCAAGTGGGTAGAAGGACCACATATAGCTATACCTCTAGGTGAGAGGGGGGGCCATGTGAAATCATAGTCCCAAGAGTGCATAAATTTGGGTAGGGTTCATTGAGATGTTTTTTTCATGGATCATTACCCTTCTACAGGATCCCAAAATACAAAGTAGTAGGATGGATCAATGGCAGTTGATGTAGTTAGATGTTAAAGTGACAAAGGCAGATACTAGCATCAGTGAACAAAGCAGATTTGGAAGCAGTGAAAATGGCACAGTGCAAAGTCAGAAACAACGCAATTTTTTCAGTTGACAATGCAGTATCTAGTAGCAGTCAAAGACTTTGGTGACAGCTGCATCATTTTGATTCAGGTTGGACTCTTTTCAGTTTTATAAGTTGCAGTAGCAACAACACTAGAGAGAAGTGTTGCATGCAGAAAAATAAAAAAATACAAGATTGGGATAGAGTTGAATTCCTTTCTTGTTGAGAGGGAGTCTTGAAAATGGAAATAAGAAATATTGAAAATGGAATCAAAAGGGATTCTAGTTTAATTTTCCCTTAATTGAATTAGAAGGAAATTGTAATTCCACATCACATGACATCTTGTACGAGTTAACTAAATTGGGAAGACTTGGTTAGCTTAGTCATTTTGATTTGGGGGTCAAACTAGATGCATGTAGAGTTGACTGTAAGTTTTAGGGGCCCCAGTTGGATTTTGTTTTGAGTTGTGATAGCTTAACTTAATTATTTGAGTTAAAATTAGTTAAACTAGTTCTAACTGATGGATGAGCTAGTGAGAGGTCGAGCGAATTAAATCTAATTTAATTCACACGCAGTGATCAATCAGATAACTGATAATTTTATATAAATTGTTGTTGCATGTCAGTTCAAAGGAAGACCGAATTGAGATTGGACTTAAAGGGAAGTGTACTATTAGTTGTATAATCATCCAAATTGTATAGGTGGTGCATGCAGTCAGAAGAAGGCCTAAAATAAATATTTCCTTAATTAGATAAAATTTCCTTTAAAAGGAGGAATGAAGTTACAAGTTTAATCATTGTTTTGGTGAGCACGAGTTGGTGAGGCCAAGCAATAGGAAGCACAAGTTTGTGCATGGATCTTATGAGATAAAGGTGTGCCAAGATAAGCTTGTGCACATGTTAGTAGTGAGATAGTCAGAGATAGTGTAGAGAGATCTCAAGCCTAAGAGAAGCATTATATTGTTTCATATTCTTGACTCAATGAAATATACAGATAGAGGGGTTTTTAGATGAGATTTTCCTTAGATACATCTTTGTGTTGTGCGAATGAAATTATTTCTCTTTCTTGTTCATGCAATTGTGCGATCGTAATTGGTTTCCACAATTTGTAGAATTGATTTAGTATTTTTTTTTAGCATATTACAAGATTAGTTGAATATATGTGTATTATCCAAATTCACTCCTCAAACACTTAATTCTCTATTTGATTCAGCCAATATAATATTCTCCATGAATTTACAATTAATTTACTCAAAATAAAATCGTGAAATATATGAGGAGCACGAGAAATCCAGAGACAATTTTCACTTACATGCATAGTCACTTGCACAACACACTCTAAGAGCGACTGGGATGCCATAGTTTCTCCCATAGGTTGCTCTTCCAGTGACTGAGACCTAAAACCGCTCCCAAAGATTTCTCTCCATGCGATTAGGTAGGGGAACCTTTGAATAACCTTTCATTCCTCTCAATCCAGTTCGGATTTTGAAAAATTGCACAAAAGAAAGATAATTTAGTCTATTCTGCATAAAACCCATGTCTCTGAATTTTGATATACATTCTCATTTTCCTAGAAAATCCAATGAAAATTTTTCACTTCTATCCAAACATCATACTAAACAACTGGGCCATTAAACTTCTATAAAACATCCCTTCCATCAGTATGTAGCTACAATACCTATCAGACATCCTCCAACACTTGTACAACAATATGAATCATCTACTACCACATGTAGATCCTATCCAAGCACATTGTATAACACGTCAACATGGGATACCTAATCCCGGACATGGAGACCATGGAGACCTAATCAATAAGGCTCCACAACTCTAAAATTTTTAGAATCCATCAACATCTGCAACATCCATCAAGATACCTGCAACATAATAATTTTCCATAGCTACTATAGATACCAATCAACACCATCAAGAAATCAATCAAGCATATGCATACCATCTCCAAACCACATCCAGGTTGACATCAGTGCCAACCATCACACACTGCAACACTCATCAACTATCACCTCATCACATCATAAATGAAACCTTCAACACCATGCTACTAGCTTGAAATCAATGCCAACCAAGAAAATCATGAAAACATCACTGAAAACACTTGAGTCAAGTTTTTATTAATGTTCTTTCTCATGCCTATTTATAGTGCATTTGGACGCTGGGTTAGGGCCGACTTGTCCATTCATTGGGCCAATTGGTGCAATTGGAAGAATGTATAGTGAATGTTCCAAAATTCATTTCTCCTCAATTTTGATGAGTTAGAAGGTGGGCCATATATTATTGGAGAGGAATCAAATTTAGTTTTCCAACCATATATCCTCTGCTCCAATTTGAGCTAGATAATTGGAGTGAAAATTACTTCAAAGATAGGGTATCCAAATGGGGTTTTCTTGTATCCAAATTACAGAGATCAACAATTTACTCAATCTATATGCTTGGGTGTTAGTTCAATATTTCATAGACATTGTAAATATTTTAAAATATTAACACATCATTAGAATAATGTAGTCCTAAATGTGCTAAAAATGTCACTAATGTGTTAGAACAAGGTTAAAAGAGTTGCGAGTTTTCCATTATTTGTTACAATTACGTTTTTAAGTGCTCAAAATTTTGACATGTTTTGAAACACACACACACACACACACACACACAAAAGTTCACTTTTCACACAAGAATTCACCTAGTTCATAGTCGAGTCCTAATTAGTCTCTCAAGAAAGTGAGTGATAACTTATGCCACACTAAATTTACTACTCTAATTGTATTTTTATCACACACAAAAAGAATAAGATTGAATAATGGTTGGGAGGATACAAGGAAAAAAAATTGGAACTTTTTTCTTTTCATCATATTAAAAATATTTATATGCACCTATATAGTGGCATGTGGTGAATAAATGATGCAGCATAAGGCTACTAAAGTCTCCAAAACATATAGAAAGTTTAATTGAATATGAATAAACAATTATCAAACTATAAACATCCATACGTTAGTGAAATGATACCTTATGGATAAATATTCTATTTAAATGTAGTTGTAATGTATTGACAACCACAACGAGCCTAGAACTTTATCCAACCTAAATGCACTATATTAAAAGAAAAAATAATAAGAAAATAACCTCAAAACTCTTTGTATTGGATGAATCTCACTAAAAATGGCAATCATACAAGATTAACATAGAGATTGACAATTCAACTATTATGGATGTTACTTCAAATACATGTTGCCATATTATTTCTTCAAAGTACCAATGCAATACAGAGAACATGATGGACATAAGGATAAAATATTTACCTGCACATTTTTTAGAGAAAGAACAACGTATTCCTTTTCATCAAGATGTCCAATATGATTTGATCGAGGTTGTAAGGCAACAATAATTTTTTCATTGTCAAAATGAAGAATTTGTAATATCATGTGATGACATTGATTTCATTTGAGGAGGTTTTTGTAGAGAAAAATGTAGGAGTTGAAGAATTTGGGAACACACATTAAGTGTTTTAATTCCCTCATGAAGAAACTAGAAGCAATTGGATAAAAATTAAGGATGAGGACATCATCAACAACCCTTATAACTAGCTTGAATCTCAAAATTTGGTGTTAATTATGCGAACCTGGTATAGTTTGATCTTGCAAAAGGTGTGTAGAGTCTTGTTGGAATAACAATTAAGGCAATGGGATGTTGGATTGATTTTAGAAGGAAATTTGATTGTGTCATTATACTCTTCAAGTACAAAAGGAATAAATTAAAAGAAAGGGAAGGTTAATTAAATCAACCTCAACACAAAACCAAATGCTTGAAGAAAATCATGAATTCCATGAGGCATTTTAGAGGTAATTGTTATTTCCATGTTAAAATAACGCATATGATGAAGTAATGTCCAAACTGTAGTACTAATAAAAATAGGAATAATTAAGAAAAAGCAGCATCCAATGATGGCCTTCTCAAAAAATTAATTTGTCATATCAATATTGGAAGTTGCAATTACATTGTAATATCTCCAAAATGTTGGTAACTAGAATCATGAGAAAATGGTATAGGTGTTTTTAGAACATGGTGGGAAACAAATATGTACAAAATTTGTGCAAAGGTAAATGAAATAGCCTTGAAATTTACACTCCACATAATTGATAAAGTTCTAAAAGTCATCAAGTTTAAGATCATAGATTTGGGCATGTAGGAACATGGTTTTTGGAGGCTTTTAGAAATAAGGAAATGATAGAGGTCCTAGGATTAGAATCACTAATAATTTTGGTTATTTACGAAGGTTGTGTTGGGTTCCTCCTATGACAAAATCTTTGTTTCTAAACTATCTATTTTTTCCCATAAGACTTATCATCTTTCACTCCTAATCTGTCCCAACCCTATATTTTTATCATAGTTATACTTATGTTTACTTCTACACTTTGTCTCACCTTGTCTCTTCCGTTTAGAACTAAATAACTAAAAGGATTGATTGAAATTAGCATATGGGTGTGTTTGGTTTGAATAAGATTATATATATATATAATATGAGCGTGGAGTGGTTCTATCTATTGATTCAAGGTTAAGAGTGTTTGATTACAGGATTACATATGGTCTCATGTGCCTTAGTTGTGTATCGACATAATGATACATGTAAGCCTCTTATGAACTATAATTTTGACAAAAGACCATAGGCCTTGGCTATAGTCATCTTCCTGATGGCATATTGACAGAATGGTACTTGTAATATTGTTTACCAAAGACCGCAGACCTTGGCTACAGTTAGCAATCAGATGGATACATTCATGAATATGGTCGAATGCCAAATGGATAAGTTCACAACTTCAATTGTGTGCGCAAGTTGCAAAGGAAACAATTACAGTTTAAAATCAATCCTATTGACTGATCTGCTAGGATTTTGAGGTAGCAATTCTGTTATTAGACCTTGTAGATAACTCTTGCGGAAGATCCACTTTATTCCTAGGAAGTGGTTATCCGGTGATGGGCAAGGCATCTTCAGATCTCTACATATAGCGATCATCTCAGACTGTTGCAACTATGGTAATAAACTAGTTACAATTAAGATGCTCATTCTCGATCACTTATAGGTTGTAGGATATTGGTTGTTTGAGAGCACGAAGTACAGGATTCGGAAGCATAGATAGGATTCGAAAGTACAGGATCGAAACATCTACAATTCGTATCTTTAAAGGATAAAACTAGTATGGATCAGTTGAGCCATGAATAAAGTTGATACATGATTTTAACCAATTTCTTTACTTGTTTTTAATCAGTCAGCATAGATAAGGTTGAACCCTTGGTGTGCCTATTTTAGAATTTTTTAATTTTATATAAAGAGAAAAATTCCCAGAGTGTAGATATTGTTGTTGTTATCATTCAGCTCTGAGACATAATACTAAGTTTGTTGTTTGAGTGATCAATGAAGGTTCAATTTCGGTGCTCTGTGGTTTCGTATGTGTTAATAGTTAGTTTATTCTCATTGCTCTGTGTTGAGTATTTAAAACAACAGAGCCAAAAGCATGTGCCATAGTCGTTTTCGTTTTATTTGC
This sequence comes from Pinus albicaulis, assembly GCA_034641835.2. Classification (NCBI taxonomy): domain Eukaryota; kingdom Viridiplantae; phylum Streptophyta; class Pinopsida; order Pinales; family Pinaceae; genus Pinus; species Pinus albicaulis. The sequence goes on from CM076578.1 coordinate 1,053,388,660, forward strand.
TTAGTCATTTTGTTTCATTTGTATAGTTGTTCCATTTGCATAGTGAATGTTTATTTGTAGTTCGAATGAGAATTGAATAACCCTTGTTTGTTATTTATTACGAATATACTTGTGCCTTTCATATCTTGTCTTATATGTATATTGTGTGTATTTCTAAATAATTGCATTTCTTTGATTTTTGATATATATATATGAACGTGTTTGTGACGATAGTATAGTTTAACTTTTATGCAAAGTCTTTCAATAATTTACTTTTGGTTGGTTTAAAATGGACTGGTAATTATTAATTTAATTTTGAATAGATTACGAAATAATTAAAATTGCTATAGAATAAAAAATTAAAATAACAAACATTGCTTTTATAACTTTGAAGCTACATTGAGCTTACTTTCTTGGTAACTAAAGAGCCATTTAGCTAAAAGTTCAGTATGACCTTTTTAATGAAGACCACCATTCCTATGTATTTAGTGTAAGTCATTTTAATAAGAATTAGAGGAAATTTCAGCCTAAAAGTGGTCTGCCAAGAAAAAATAATAAAATAATAGTTAAAATAATAAAATAAGAACTATGAATTTTGGAGGGAAAAGAAGAAAACTATTTTTTTAATTGTATTTTCGGATTATCTTCTTATAGTTTTTCTCAAATTTCAAGTGTAGACACTCGTTGGATACGAAATTAAATTTCACATCCAACGGGTACCCATTATGCATAATTTTGAGAATTCCCACATTGATAAAAAAAATAAGATACATTAAAAAAACGTGTTGAAACACACTTTTTAAATGTATCTTCAATTTATATAAATGTGGATCTCTCAAAAGTATGCATAATGAGTACTCATTAGATGTGAAATTTAATTCTGCATCTAATGAGTGTCTACACTTGAAATTTGAATAAACCTACGAGGTAAGTCGAAAATACAATTTTAAAAAAAATGCTTTTCTTTTTTTCCCTCTAAAATATTTTCAGGTACCTCTTTTTAAATTTAAAGGATTTTGATTGGTTTACATATTATGACATGAAATTTACATAAAAAAATTATGGGCACTTTTAGGTTGAAATTTCCTCTATTGCAACAAATCTTATTGTTCATGCATATTGCATCAAGGGCCTCACAAGTCTGCAAGCCCAGTCAACAATTAAATTGACACTGTATGACTAATAATATTTATAACCAATAAAAACACTTGTCATTTTTGGTGTCATTGCCGAGGAGGCGCTCAAGGCATGGTCATGTGCCATAGTCATTTTTGTTTTAATTTCTTGGTCATTTTGTTTCATTCATATAGTTGTTCCATTTGCATAGTGAGTGTTTTTTTCTAGTTCGAATGAGAATTGAAACCCTTGTATGTTATTTATTATGAATAGACTTGTGGATTTCATCTGCCGACTTATATGTATATTGTGTGTATTTTCAAATAATTTCATTTCTTTGATTTTCGATATATATATATATATATATATATATATATATATGAATGTGTTTGTGCAATAGTATAGTTTAACTTTTATACAAAGTAATTCAATAATTCCCTTTTGGTTTGTTTAAAAGGGATTGGTATTTAATTTCATTTTAAAGGGATTATGAAATAATTAAAATTGCTACATAATCAAGAATTAAAATAACAAATGCTACTTTTATAACTTTGAAGCCACATTGAGCTTACCTTCTGGGTAACTGAAGATCCATCTAGCTAAAAGTTAAGAAGTAGGGCCCTTTTAATGAAGACCACCATTCGTATGCATTTAGTGTAGGTCATCTTAATAAGCAAGAAATATTTCCGTATGTGCGTACTTCATTGAGTGGCTCTCAAGTCTACAATCCAGGTTAAAATTTAAATTGGTAGTGTATGATTAATAATATTAAGACCAATAAAAGCCCTCATCATTTTTTAGCATTGTTTCCGGGGAGGCACTCAAGGAGTCAAAACTTCTTGCATAAATAATAAAAAGTATATTAGGGCTAGAAGTGACCAAAGGATTCGTAATTTCTCCTTTTAGTAACCTATGTACCCTTTTCCTTTTTTTTATATCATGATAAATGCATTTAAAACATCATAGGTAGGAAAAATAAAAATTCCATCAAAACCCCAACGCATGGTACAATGGGGACCACTCCTAATAAAATGTTGACAAGCCCAAAAAAAAATCTTCCAACGGTTACTTTTTCCCATAGTAAAGTGAGGTGACCATTAGAAGGGGAGACATCAAAGAGGGAAGAAACCCCCTTTGAAGAGGAACTCAAAATCTTAGAAGGATCTAATAAGGTTAAGGACTTCGAGAGTCTAAGAGGAAAAAAAATTGTGGAGGAGGAAATTAATGACCTAAACAACAAAAAAAACCAGTAATTTTTAATTTCCCTTTCAAGATCCTGATGTTATAGTACAAATGAAAAATATTCCTCTTTCTGCCCTTTAGAATTTTCATGGCCTATCTAAGGAGGATCCTGACACTTTCCTGTTTGAGTTTGATGTTCTTTGTTGCAGTTATTATTACTCAATAGATGCCTAAAAATTAATTTTTTTCATGCAACATTAAAAGATGTAGCCCTTTGTTCGTTTATGGGATTGGGGGGGAACTCTACGATCTTGGGATGATATGAATTTTTTTTTGAGCAAAATACCAAGATTATTGCAAAGTTAGGGACATTAAGGAAGACAATTTTAAGATGTCTCAATCGGATGATGAGAGTTCGGAGGACTATGTAGAAACATTCCAATATACTTTGCAATGAACTAAAAAATACCCTAGATATCAAAACTTTAGGTATTCTCTTTCTGAAGGGAATACGAGAGGGTTTTTTATAAGTTTTTAATTTAATGGGAGAAAGGGATGTTTATCAACTATCATATGAGGAAATATGTGAATTATGTAGACGATCCTATAGAGGAATTGCAAAATATGGGAAAAATTATCGATATATTATATTAAGGATTGGTAAATTAAGTGGAACATGGATGACTAAAGTTGAAGTTAGTCACAATTGGACACCCTGCAGGATAAAAGAGAGAAGGAAGAAGTTGAGCTAGCCTTGGCTATATTTTGTTCCAAATGTAAAAAAAAACACCGACATAGAGAATTCCTCTTGAATAATGTAGAGGCGTGTCGAATTTGTGAACAAAATAATTCCGCTCAAGAATGCCCTTCTTTACATAGACTCAAATTAATGTTCCAAGAGGAATATGGGGAGACTGATAAAAAATTTTCTGTAACATAGAATAAACCCTAGCGTCCTCCATAATTTGCACCTCCTAATCCTTCCCAACATTTTACTTTCCCTTTTGGATCATACCCTCCTATTCCATGGACATAATTTCCTCCTCAGGTGCAGGGTCAAGGGTGGACCTTGTGTTAGATAGGGCCCTCATCCTTTGAGAATGTGATTCCTCCTCAACCACACCCACAACAACTTCAATTACTTTCCAATAAACTAACTCAAACTTAATAGAGACCTCAGTTGCCTACCTAGCATATCCAAAATCCAATAATAATGTACAACCCACCTATAATACTGAGTTGTCCCCTTTTCCTACATATCCCCTTTCAGTTGTGGACTGTAAATACATCCATTTCTGCTCTACGAAAGTAATCCAAAATTAAACCTCTCCCATCATTCAAGAACAAGATGAGGAAGATAACTTACCCGAGACAATAGTACCTTATTCTAATCCTGAACAACCTGCTGAAAAGGAATCCAAGTCTATTCCTTATGTAGAGAGGTTATGCCTTGAAAAACCCCTTACTCAACCTAAATTTAATATTTTAGGGGAATTGAGAAATGTTTGTGTAAATATTTCATTGTTTCAAGATCTCAAGGATATTCTTATTTATGCAAAGGTTATTCAGCAAATTTGTTTGAAAAATCAAGGAAGAAAGAGAAGAGATCCCAAAAAAGTACAAGTAGTTGGGAAACTCAGTGATTTAATGTTAGGTAAGGTATTTAATGCAAAATATTGTGACCCGGGAACTCATTTCATTACCGTATATATAAATAATAACCATATATATATAACACCTTAATAGATTTAGGGGAAACTATTAATTTTATGGCTAAGAAAAACTTGGACAAACTAGGACTGTCTGGTCTTTGACATGCCCCAACTGTAATCCAAATGGATGATAGATCGACTATAAACTAGAGGAGGTGTTAGAGTATATTTTCGTCTCAATAGATTCATGGGAATACCCAATCAATTTCATGATCCTCCAACCAAAGGCGACCCTTGGAGGCTATCCACTAATTCTTGGGAGATCTTAGTCGGCCACAATAGATACCTACATCAGATATAGGTCTGGGGACATAACGATCTCCCATGAAAATTCTACAAAGAGAGTTTCTCTTTACCTTTCAGGCAAACATTTCTCACACACAGAAACTCCTTTATGGTTTGAAGATAGTGATGAAGATTCTGCTTAACATTTTTTTACTATTGATCAAGGCCCAATTTTTAAAGAAAATGATGATGATTACCTAATTTGTAATTTTCTAACACATCCAAACATCAAAAAAAATCCATCAATCAATATGATTCTAACAAAGAAATCCCAGGAAATATGTTCACCCATTAAGTTAACCAAATTGATGAAATCAATAGTTTTGTCCAATGCCCTAGAGGATGAAACTAAAAATATTGAAATTTATCTTAGGAAGTATTTGAATATTAATGTTGGATTGGAACCCTCTCGGTAAGAGATGTTGGTGGAAATTATTAAAAGAAATAGTAAAGTTTTTTTTTTTTTTTCCCACAAGAAAAAAACTGTAACTTTTATTTATAGAAATAAAAATTACATTTTGTAAAACACATAATGTGTTTGTTGAAAGGGACATAAAGGAGAATGAAAATACATATGTGAGTGAAAATGAGCATATCGGGAGCTAATAAGTCCTTGTACAACCAAGCTACACCATAAAAACAAAGAAAAAGAGAAAAAAGAGAGAAAGAAGTTAAGGATGAAAAATAGTGATGATTTTTTATTTTTTTCCTTTCCTTCTTTACACACGTTGCCACCCATTGGGATTTGGATCAACTATAATCAAAGTTAGTTCTTGAGACCGCTCTATATTTGGGGGTTATTTTTCAGAATCTAAACCCTGTGTGGAATGTGCTTGCTTGGTTCCACCTAGACATGTCAAAGGTTTATGCTCTTCTATATCTGGAGTTTTCGATGGTGAAGTGGATGATCATGAATAATAAAGATTTTTCATGGGATTACACTGCCATGAAGGGGATTCATCCTAAATTGTGTATTAATCATACTTATATAAAGGAGGATTCATGACCTATTAGGCAGCCCTGATGAAGAATGAACCCAACACTTAAAGATATGGTTAAATAAGAGTTGCAAAAACTATGCAGGTTTTATTTACCATATTTATGACAATAAATGGGTTTCTCCCCTGGTAATTGTCCTAAAGAAAAATGGAAAATGGAGAGTATGTGTTGATTTTCAATAATTAAACAAATATACCTTAAAGTACTATTTTCCTCTTCCCTTTATTGGTCAATTCCTTGACACCTTGGCAGGAAAGAAATTATTCTCTTTTCTTGATGCGTTTAGTGGATATAACCAAATTCAATTCAATCTTGAAGATCAAGAGAAAACAAAATTTACCTGCCCATGGGGGAATTTTTCTTATCGTCTACTTCATTTGGAATGTGTAATTATCCAACAACATTTCAATTGTTGGGTGTGGAGCTTAATTATATTCCCGATTGTTCATAATTTTTTGTTTTAATCACGTTGGATCCATGTTCTTAATGTGGTGGAAAAAAATGCCTGTATGATCCCCCCATGGAAGGGGTTAGGGGGCAGCGCCCTTGACAGTAAAAATAAATGAAAAATTTCCTTCTAAAATATTGTAATTTTGTAGTCAATCTGGGTTGTTGATTAGGAGGATGATCTAAAAGTAGACATTATGCTCATTTGGGGTTTTTTTCACTAGAAGGAAACCATCATTTTATATGACAGAATTGTATTGCGGTTTTGTATTATTGTTCTAAGAGAAAAAGAGAGAGGAGATTGTGTGAGAGAAAAGAGGAAATTACATCATATCTACTATAGGTTGTATCTCTTCATTTTTCTGGATAATATAAAAGGAAGGATTGATTGTTTCTCCATCGACGTAGCCCAAATTGGGTGAAGCACATATGTATGTGTCTCTCTTGTTTTTGTGGGTTTCTGCAATATTTTTATGTGTTTCATTTCTCCATTAATTACTTTCTAACAACTGGTATTAGAGTTGAAGGTGTATTTTGTTGATAAACTCATAGCAGAGAAGGATTCTTGGTTTGAATGGGAGCAATGGCAGAAGATGGTAGGTTCGAGAAATTTAATTGAAAAAACTACCAATTTTGGTGTTAGTGATAATATGTTGTGATAAAAAATAACTCTTTCATTTGTTTTCCTAAAGTCATAGGTCAAATTTTTTAACTTTTTCAAACAAGTTTTCAGAAAATAATTTGGTCGCTAATGAGGTCTAGGTCAAGTGTGCTTCTCCTTCATCTCATTCATTGCCACCATAATTTTCAAGGTCATCTCCATCATCATCATTTAAAAGGTTTATGGTATGTCTCTCCACCTCATCTAGGTCACTGTCTAGGGATTACAAGGCTCTAACCCTTCATCGCACTCATAAAACTCTAAAGAGGGAGCTATAATGCTTAAGGAATAACATAAAGACAACTTGTCTTGTTTCAAATGGTTCAAGTGTTAAAAGGTTCAAAGAGGAAAAATTTGCCTTATTATCTCATTAAAATGCAAAAAGGTCATTTCCAAATTTCAAAAGGAAAAAATGTCATTTCCAAAATGTCAAAAGGCAAAAAAGGTCATCTCAAGCTTATAAAAGGATAAAAACAAGATCATTTTCATTCATTGTTATCCTTTTATGTGTGGAAGAGCACCTCTCTATCTCACTTGCACTCCAAAGGTGGTCCAAAATCTAAATCCAAGGCTCAAATTCACATCAAAACTCATTTTCTACCCTTCTAGTAGCTCATGTTACGCTTTTGGGAGTTTTGTTACACTTCTGGGTAAGCGTGTTACGCTTCTGTAGAGTACCATACATAGCCTTGTTACCCTTTGGGTGTGTTGCGAAACCCCTTGTTATGCTTCTGTGAACCTTGTTACACTTTTGCCTCTGTTTTTATGCTTATGGAGGAGAGGAAAATTTTGGTTTTTGGCTTGGAAAACCTTCAAAAAAACTTGAAACTTTTCTCCATTACCTTGTGAAGCCTTCATAAAATGTAATTCATCACTATTATTCTCTCTTTTGGTCAAATTTTTAGGGTTTAAAACATTTTATTTCTCACTTTGTTTTTCTTCATATTTTCACTCATCCATGGTATACATTTTTTCATTTGAAAAACCCTCACCTACCCCACCTACCTAAACCCTAAACCTAGTATCTAAAACCTTACCCACACACATAATATACATTATCCACACATTTCCTATTATCCACACCATCCCTAACATGTTAAATTCACTCAAACCCTATATTCTAGTTATTTCACAGTGAAAAACTTGAAATTTCATGTTTTTGCTAGATTTTTCCACCCTCCACACATCCATTTATCCTCATTCCACTTACAGTATGGAGCTAACATGATACCCTATGCACTGAAATTTTTATAGAATTTTTTCTCAGCTCCATGACCCTCATTTGACTTTATAAACTTACCCCACCTCTACACTAGCTATTTTCACAATGTGAAATTGGAAATTCGTTGTGTTTTCATCATTTTTCCACTTTCCTCACACTCATTTTCTCTCATTCCACCCACAAATTGGAGCTAACATACAACCCAATCCACTTATTTTTTTCTAGAAATTTTCTCATCTCCATGATCCTTCATCTCATCCTCTAAATTCACACTTTCATACACTCTATTTTTCCATATTTCCATACATATACTCATTCCATTAACACTCTATGGTTTTCATAATTCCAGTGACAAACAAAATGGAAAGTGACAAGAAGAGCTTCAAGGGAGGGTGCCACCTTAGGCTAGAAACCTTCACAATGTAGGAACTCAATGCCTTGCCACTGGCCAGAAGATGCTTTGAGAGGGCTCAATGTTTGAGATTTTTTGAAAAGCTCATGGAAGAGGGATATCATATTCAATTGACCAACCTATTTGCTACAAGATTCAGCATGAGAAAGGTCACTATTGCAGGTATGGAGATAATCCTATCAACAGACCTAATTTCTTCAGCAATAGGTATTCCTTGTCATGGAGAGTAGTGGTTCAAAGACACAGAGTTAGACATTGAAAATTACAAACATTTTATCAAGCCTCGTGCTAGAGAGGAGAAAAATTACCTATTTCCTTTCAGACACCTCAGAAAAAGGTATTCTCATTTGATGATGTTCATAATGAATTACTTCACATGCAAAGGAAGTTTTTTCAGGTTGTATAGGTATCATATCAGGTTGTTGATGCATTTCACCTAAGTAAAAACACTTGATTTTCCATATTATTTATACAAGAGTTTGATTAATATGACTAAGAAGGTTCAGAGTAGAAGAAAAGATCATTACACTAGTCTTTTTCATCATGGTCTGATCAAGCTCATTGTATTGCATCACCTTTCCTCCATCAACATGACTTGGGAAAATTTCTTGGAGAGATTATCAACAACACCTACCATTAGCCCTTCTATCTTTCCTAGTACATCATCAACACAGCCAATGGAGGTTGGCTATTCTAGCATGCCAACTCAGTTTTTATATTCTCCTAGGGTTTTTGAGTTTACTCACACATATGAGAACGGGAAGAGACAAGTATTTGTGCTTAAGTCTGCCAACAATGTTCTTACACTTGACACCATTTTTGAAAAAAGTGAGATAGAGGAGTATCCTCTAATGCATCAAGATAGTGAATCAGCGCCATTGGAGGTTGAGGTAGTAGAGTAGGTGGAGGCCATATCAGTTGAAGAGATCATCAGAGAGAAAGATGTGGAAATAACAGAATTTAAGAATATGTTTTCCATTGCTAATTCTCAAATCACTTTTTTGCAGCAATAAAATTTTCAATTGAAAGTGAAGAAACTCCTACAAAGCAAGCCCAAGCCAGAAATAGAGGCAGTAAAAGGTACAGACAATGAATTTATTGATGTTTACCAAATGTAGGATATGGAGGCTAAAACAAAATCAAAAAGGCAAAAAATAAGAGGCCTCAAAAGGGCACTGGAGCTAGAAAGATAGTTAACTCATCCACCTAAAGAGTTGACCTTTGATGAGATTATAGCCATGGAGATTAATGAAGAAAAATATCTTTGGTTGTTAAGGGTAAATGAGATTTTGGAGAAGCTCTTGAAAAGGGCTAAGAGGGACAATAAGTTGCAACGATACATGGCAAATCATTATCGCACCAGGAACACAATTTCTCAAATAAGGCTGAAACAATTGAAGAAAGGGTAAAAGAAGTAAAAATGAAGCTTAAAGAGAAGGATAAATTGGAATTGTTTGCTGAAGCTTCTTTGGCTATTTAGCCCATCACTCGCAGGTTCTACAACGTCAATTTTGAGAAGTTTTAATCAATTTTGGTATTTTTTGTGATTTTTGCACAATTATGGAAATTCCTCATTGTAGAAGGGTAACAAAATTTTGTTACGCTTATTTTGGGGGCATCCAAATGATGATTTATTTACATGGATGGATGTATATCGATGATTAAATAATAGATCAAGAACCCCCATGGCATGACAAGTTGTAATTTTGGATACTAAAAAACCACTTATTTTTCATGTTTTTGCCACCTTTTTGGAGCTTCTATTACGCTTTTGGAGTAATCTTGGGAGAATGGGTTTTTTAAGGCCTTCCCGTGGGTCATTTTGAAAAATTAAATATTTTATGGAAACTAGACACACATGGCTAGTTTCCCATTCTTTCAGAAGTGGATTTGGACTCCTAAAAGTTCCTAAAAAGTGCCTTCAATATTTTATTATGCTTTTGCAAAGTTTTGTTACCCTTCTATCAAAAATGTCACAAATCAGCATTAGATTCCTCAGGACACTTTTCAAGCTCATAAATTTTCACAAATTCAAGGTTTTGTTGTCCTATGAGTTGAAATTAAAGTTATTGAGCTGTTTTTTCCCTCCTATCATGAGGGAATATGTAATTAATATAAGGGATAAACACTCCTAGTTCATAGCTAAAATTCAGGGAATCGTTTCTGACCTCCCTTGAATCTAGGAATTGACTCATCTTGTGTATTTATGATCCATTTTGGATAGGATTTCGACCTGATGAGGTGTCACAGTCCATATGTTCTATAATTATACTCTCTTTAGTCTTTTTTTGGGTTGGATAGTCTCATATTGTAGTGGAGATTTTGTTATCAACAATTTGGAATGAAATCAGAGGCTAATTTGCAGGAATTGTGTTGAGATACTTGTGGTAGGAATTGGAGCATATGTTCTTCTTATGTATGTTTATCAATTCATGCTTGATTCCATATCTTCTTCTCTCATATATGTTTTTCTTATAATTTTATGAGCAGAAATCATGTTTTTTCATGCTCTATTTTAGACAAGATTTACATTGCTATGTTTATTTGCTTCTAAATGAATGAATTCACCTCAATGCTCATTCAAACTATTTTTCACTTCACCCTATACTCAATGACGTATTAAAAATTATTTCAAACTAACTATCTAGCCTCACATATTCTCTGGAAATTGACCTTGGGATTCAAACCATAAAAACCTTACACGCAGTCTACTCACTAAATTTTCTATCCAGCACTAAAAACATCAAAAAATTCCTATTCCCTGAGCTTACATACGTAGCCTAAGATCACTAGATACTCAGTCATTCCTTTGAATACAAAAGTGACAACGAGAGAGCCCTCTCTAGTCCTGGTAGGGCTAGCTACCTGACCTAAAGCTTGGTTTGTGGTTACCTTTCTTCAATCCTATTTTTAGCCTTGGGAATTTGGGAAGAGTGATAACATGTGGAAGATGCAGACGGAATATTTTCTGTATCAGAAAGATATGTACCTACCATTAAGCGAAAAATCAAAGATGGAAATGAGTATGATGGATGAAGAATGGGATTTTCTCGACATAAAGGAACTAGGACCAATATGATTATGTCTGGAAGAGTTGGTGCCATTCCAAATTTCAAAGGAAACGACAACATAAGGTTTAATGATGGAATTTTCCAAACCATATGAAAAAACCTCAGCCTCAAATAAGGTATTTCTTATGAATCATCTATTTAATATGAAGATGTCAGAAGGTGGATCTATTGTTGATCATTTAAATGAATTTAATATAAATACTAATTAATTAAGTTATGCAGGCGTAAATTTTGTTTTTGCGCTCATTTCCAAAAAGTTGGAATGACTTAATAATGGTTATTAATAACTCTATCTCTATGTCTAGTACTTTAAAGTTTTATAATGTTGTTGGTGCTATCATCTCTCGATGGATCTCACTATTATTCGTAGAAGTAGTTACACAACCTTTACCTCCCAATTTCCCTACTGAAATAATTTTTTTATTTAGATATGGAACATGCCTTACCTCCTTTAATAGTCAATGCTTTCCATTTAGTTTTTTTATAATATCCTTACTCATTTCAACAATTTTACAGGGTTAATCATCACCCAGATGAACCTATCCAAAGTCTCCTTGAATATAGTCATGAAAATGTTTCCTATCAGGTGTGGCATGGAATGAGGTCCTTGAATCTACCACCCAGGAATCAATAATATTCTCTAATGAATGAATCAAAGAATCTTGCAACACATCACCTGTCACATTAGCTTCATTATTTTTCCCTTGTTTTCCATCTCATTATTTTCTAGTCTGATATTTGCAGTCTTTCTTCATATGTCATTTCTTCCCACATTTCGAGCACACTATCCCTGATTTAGACTTGGATATACATTTCCTTGACTTACTATGTTGTCTTGGGTTCTGTCCTCTCTTTATTTTTCTTCCTCTAGTCTCTATAGACAAAGCATTACCTGTTGTCTCAGGTTTCATCTCTCAATGGCTCCCACGAATATGTTACTTTTATTGATGAATCAACTAGGAAAAAATAGTTTTATTGTAATCTGAATAAATATAATGTATTTGATTCTTTCAAGAAATGTAAATATTTTTTTGAGAATGAGACATGAAATAAGTTGAAGTGTCTCAAATTAGGAAATGAAGGTGAATACTATAGAAAATCCTTTGATAAATATTTTTTAGAACATGGAATTCGTAGAGAGAAGATAGTTCGAGGAACACCAGAGGAAAGGGGTGTGTCAGAAAGGATGAAAAACATAATCATGCAGTTTTCAAGGTGCATAAGGTTTTATGCAGTATTTCCTTGACAATTTTGGCAGATGTTGTAGATATTTTTGTTTATCTACTAAATAGAGGGCCTTCAAGTTCCTTGGATGGTGGTATTCTTGAGGAGCCATGGATAGGTAAAAAGTTAAAATACTCAATTTTAAATACTTTTGGTTGTGAAGCCTTTGTCCACATTAATAAAGAAAATATAACAAAACTTGAGGCAATATCAAAGAAATGTAACCTTATTGTCTATGGTTTTAATGATTTTTGTTATCACTTATATAGTTATGAAAATAAAAAAATCATTAGGATCAGAGATGTCATCTTCAATGAAAAGGTCTTGCATAATGATTAAATGTAGGGAAAGAAATAGGAAAAGGAAAACAAATAATACAAAGTGCTTGATAAGATCACAGAAAAATTAAAAGTGTCTGAAAATCATAATGATCAACAACCATAAAAAAAGAACAACAAACATCTCAAACACCTGAAAGTGGTGTTATAATATCTACCAAGATAAGTGGAATCCGTGAACGATACTCTCCTTCATAATATTTTTATTTTTGACTGATTTTGGTGAACCAGAAATATATGAAGAAGCAATGCAGGTAGAAACTAGGAAGAAGTGGGAGAAAGCCATGGAAGAAAAGATGGAATCCTATGATGCATAACCAGATTGGGGACTTATTCAAGTTTCCCTCTAGTAAAACAACATTGCAAAATAAATGGATTTACAGGTTGAAGAAATAATATGGAGGTAAAAATAGGTATAAGGCTAGACTTGTGGTGAAGGGGTTTGCAAAAAATAAAGACATATAATTTGATGAAATTATTTCTCTTGTTGTTAAACTGACTTCAATTAGAACTATTTTAAGTCTAGTGGTAGCAAAAGTTTTTCATCTTGAGGAGTTAGATGTAAAGACAACCTTTATCCATGGGGATTTGGAGGAAGAAATATACATGCAGCAACCACAAGGGTATGAGGTCAAATGGAAAGGTAAATTAGTGTGAAAATTATAGAATATCTTGTATATATTAAAACAAGCTCCAAGGCAGTGGTATCTAAAATTTAACAGGTTTATGTCTGAAAAAGGTTATACTAGATGTCACTCTGATCACTGTGTTTATCTTAAAAATAAAAATGATGGAAACTATATTATATTTATATTGTATGTCATTGAAATGCTTTTTTCAAAGTCTAACATGTAGGAAATAAATGTGCCTAAAGAAAAATTGGAAAATTCATTTGCAATGAAGGCTTTGGGTGTTGCAATATAAATCCTTGGTATGAGAATAACTAGAGACAAGAAAATTTGCAAATTAACATTGTCTCGCATTTATTACATACAAAAGGTGTTGGAAAGATTTTATATGCAGAATGAAAAACCAATTAGTACACCTTTGGCTAGCCATTTCAAACTAAGTAAGGAAATGTGTCCCAAGACTCAGGAAGAGATGGATTATATGTGTAAATTTCCATATGCATTAACAATTTGAAGCTTAATGTATGCAATGGTCTACACAAGGCCTCATATTACACATGCAATGGGAGTTGTAAGGAGGTATATGAATAATCCAGGAAAAGAGAATTGGATGGTTGTGAAGTGGATTCTCAAGTATTTGAGATGTACCACAAATAAAACATTACGTTTTGGTGGTTCAAACATTTCTCTATAGGGATATGTTGATACATATATGACAGATGATAGAGATAATAGGAGGAGAACCACAAGATATGTGTTTACTATAGGTGGAAAAACTTTCAGTTGGGTTTCAAAATTGCAAAACATTGTTTCACTTTCAAAAATGGAAGAAAATTATGTTGTTGCTATAGAGGCTAGTAAAGAAATGCTTTGGTTACAAAGTTTTATGAGATGGGAAGGTTATACAGTGACAAAAAAAGTTCCATTCATCTTGAAAATAACTCAACATTTAATTCCAATACTAAACATATACAACTCAAGTACCATTTCATATGGTCAGTGTTGGAAGATGGAAAATTGAAGTTAGAGAAGATACATGCTAGCCAAAATCTTGCATATATCTTAACAAAAGTTGTATCGAGGGAGAAACTGAGATTATGTTCGTTAATTGGTCCTCAACTAAGATGGTGAATATGAGAAACAACTAGATATAAGTGGAGTCATTTTCCAGTAAGTGAAGCAACGATGGATTTTATATAATCAATCTCCAAGTGGGATATTGTTGGGCGTGGAGCCTGATTATCTTCCTGATTATTCAGAGGTTTTTTTTTTTGCCGTGTTGGATCCATGTTCCTAATAGGGTGGGAACACAACCCATATGATCATCGTTAGGGGGGTATAGGGGGGGCGATGATGATTTTATGAGCACACCCCCCCCCCCCCCCCCAAAGGGGTTCGGGGGCAGCACCATTGAAGCTAAAAATAGATGAAAATTTGCCTCGTAAAATATTGTAATTTTATAGTTAATTTGGGTCGTTCATTAGGAAGGTGATATGGTGGTAGAAGTTCTGTTAATTTAGGGCTTTATTCCCTACAATGAAACCCTTAGTTTATATGAGGGAATTGTATTGCAACTATGTATTATTATTCTTAGTCAAAAAGAGAGAGGATATTGTGTGAGAGCGAAGAGGAAATTACAGTGGATTTGTTGTAGGTTGTATCTCTTCATTTTTATAAACAATATAAAAGGAAGGACTGGCTATTTCTCCATGAACATAGCCCAAATTGGTTGAACCATGTATATCTATGTCTCTCTTGCTTTATGTGTTTCTGTGTTTTTGTTTCTATAATATTTTTGTGTTTCATTGCTTTGTCACTACTACATTTGGCGGAAATTCCGACACTTGGTTCCGACGCTTTTGACCAAATGTCAGAAATTTCTCCAATTTTTTTCCATCCCGCCCGAAACCGTCGCTATACTGACGTTTATAGAAAAGTGTCGCAATACCGACACTTAGAAAAGTGTCGCAATTTTGACGTTTGGAGGAAGACGTCGCACTTGCGACACTATGGCCCAACGCGTCACTATTACGATGACTACAAGTGCGACACAATGTCTAAGTGTCGCAATACCGACACTTAGAAAAGTGTCACAATTGTGACGTTTGGAGGAAGACGTCGCACTTGCGACATTATGGCCCAACGCGTCACTATTGTGACGACTGCAAGTGCGACACAATCTCTAAGTGTCGCAATACTGACACTTAGAAAAGTGTCACAATTGCGACGTTTGGAGGAATACGTCGCACTTGCGACACTATGGCCCAACGCGTCGCTATTGCAACGATTGCAAGTGTGACACAATGTCTAAGTGTCGTAATTGCGACGTTTGGAGGCCTTCGTCGCAATAGCGATGCCTTTTCTGCCGTCGGTATAACGACACTTATATGCGCGCTAAATACAAATACGAAACTTATATGCACGCTACATAAAAATTATTTTATTATTTCGTATCCGTCGCAATAGCTACATTAACGTCTGATATCATGCACGCATTCGCCCTCCGCTCTTGCAGAACATCATTCACCCTCAACTCTTGCAGAACATAATTTTCCCTCAGCATTCGCCCTCAGCTCTTGCAAAATGGTAAGTTCTTACTGCAGGCCCTTCCTCCTATAGTAGGGTTGACTCTATTTGGGTTTTTTTGGTCAATTCCATTGGATTGTGTTAGGCTGTAGGGTTCTCTCTAGATGTCAATAATCAAGATTCAATACCCTCTATTATCTTCATCACCCAATACAAGATTTAAATTTTTCCCAAAGAAACACTTATTAATTTGGCAGCCATTATTTCTCCCTGCTTTAAAAACCCTACATTTAAATGAAAACAAGCATTGCATTTCAACTACAAAAATCAATTAGTGTTCAAATGTACATGTGTGCTACATTAATGTCTGATATCACGCGCGCATTCACCCTCCGCTCTTGCAGAACAACATTCGCCCTCAGCATTCACCCTTAGCATTCGCCTTGAGCTCTTGCAGAACAACATTCGCCCTCAGCATTCGCCCTGAGCTCTTGTAGAACAGCATTCGCCCTACATTCGCCCTCATCTCTTGCAGAATAGCATTCACCCTCAGCTCTTGCAGAACAGCATTCGCCCTCAGCTCTTGCAAAATGGTAAGTTCTTACTGCAGGCCCTTCCTCCTATAGTAGGGTTGACTCTATTTGAGTTTTTTTGGTCAATTCCATTGGATTGTGTTAGGCTGTAGGGTTCTCTCTAGATGTCAAGAATCAAGATTCAATACCCTCTATTATCTTCATCACCCAATACAAGATTTAAATTTTTCCCAAAGAAACGCTTATTAATTTGGCAGCCATTATTTCTCACTGCTTTAAAAACCCTACATTTAAATGAAAACAAGCATTGCATTTCAACTACAAAAATCTATTAGTGTTCAAATGTACATGTGTGCTACATTAACGTCTGATATCACGCGCGCATTCACCCTCCGCTCTTGCAGAACAACATTCGCCCTCAGCATTCGCAGAACAACATTCGCCCTCAGCATTTGCCCTGAGCTCTTGTAGAATAGCATTCGCCCTGCATTCGCCCTCAGCTCTTGCAGAACAGCATTCGCCCTCAGCTCTTGCAGAACAGCATTGGCCCTCAGCTCTTGCAAAATGGTAAGTTCTTACTGCAGGCCCTTCCTCCTATAGAGGGTTGACCCTATAGCCTAACCAAATAGCTCCACTTGAGAAAATTTTTCATAATCTTGGGGCTGGATATACTGCAGAGCAAACAATTGTAGTTATCATTCGTGCTCCAATATATTAATATAATTTTTACATTGAACTGAAGAAAGGGAAACAAGCAAATGGTAGCCATCATACAATGCTTTGACATAAGAGTTTTGAGTGACATACTTGAAAAAAGAACTCATCGACTGATATTTATAATCATTTGATTTATTCAAGTTAAACATAATGTCAAGAATCAAGATTCAATACCCTCTATTATCTTCATCACCCAATACAAGATTTAAATTTTTCCCAAAGAAACGCTTATTAAATTGGCAACCATTATTTCTCCCTACTTTAAAAACCCTACATTTAAATGAAAACAAGCATTGCATTTCAACTACAAAAATATATTAGTGTTCAAGTGTACATGTGTGCATCACTTTTGTAGGGTATTCCTTTTCCACTTTCACATTATCCAAGAATGTGTGCGGTATAGTTCATATTTTTTGTGATTTAGATTATCTTGAAAAAGGAAAGGTAAATTATTTCCCATGGAAAAAGAAGGTTTTCCCTTTTTACTACTGGAAATGGTACAAAAAAGTTCCATTTCTACACGAAACTCCTATGAAACAGGAACCAAATAAAGGCCATGTCCTCAATGGACATCATTTGGCTTTGAAAATGGCCATTGCACCGTGTTGTTTCTTATATTACAACACGATAGTTTCTTAGGTCATTTCTTGTTTCTTGAGATGAAAAACAACCAAAGAAATCATGAAGATCCTTTTAAGAAATAAATGACCATTTCTCAATCATATCTCAACTATTTTTTATTTTATTCAGTGGTTGCTTACTTTGAGAGAAATTTGACACTTTTATAAGGAATATAACATGAAAACACAAAATGGGAAGGAATTGATGAGGTAGATGACCTTTAGTTGTTGTCAATTAAGAATTGATAATACACGATGCATGTTCTGTACTACAAACTAGATTCCTTCCTGGAGTTAGGACACAGAGTATTGAATCAAAGTTGTAGTTTCTAAATTCTTGTATTGGTTCATCAATCTTGAAATTCGGACATTGCATGTCTTCATTGCTTCATGTTTGAATAATTTGCATCATATCGTACAATAGGAAATTAGGAATTATGATTATTATTACTTTATGGATCTGTTAAGTTACTTTTAAGTTTGCATGGTTTAGTCTGAAATTATTCTAGTCCCCAAACACATATAATCAAGGAATTATAACGTGATTTCAAACATTAAATATCAACAAAATTGTTTAAAGGATATTGAAAGGAAAAAGGTGATGGAAGATAGAAAGTACCTTACTTAAATGCTCTAAGGATTTTTCAATAGTTGCTCCAAAAGCTTCACTTCAAGGCCCTTCAAGATCGTCTCCAACAATGCTATACCATCAACTTCAACAATGTTGCTCCAAAAATGTCCTCAAGGTCTTCACAACAAGTTTACTAGAAGTTGCTCCAACAATATATTCAATAAGGTCTTCATTGTCAACTCGTCTCTTGTTTGGGTGCCTTAACATGCAATGACATGTTTCCAGGACTGAATTCAATGCAAGGCATATTTGAAACTCTAACTCTGTCGTCCGGTGTCTTATTAGAAATTATTTTAGTTTTCATTTTGTGTTTTTAAGTTAGATATTGTTTTCAAGCTTTTACATTTATAATTTTATTGCAATGTGGCAGACTGATGAGAGCAGTGCAGGAACAACCCAGAGACGGGATGATCGCGGAAAGAGGCCAGCGGAAGAACATGTAAAGTGCCAGCATTGCTCTATCTTCGGGTATTTTAGTTATTTACATAATTGAAATAATATTAATTTTGTTCAAATATGCAAACACCTAGCCATGGTACACCTGATGATTCCCTCTTTGAGGAAGAGCTTTCTTCATCCCTATCTCCAGTGTTCTTGTTGCGAAAAAAGGCACGAGATGCAAGGTCAGAATTTAATACTTTGATAGACGCGCCTCAAACACCTGAAACAGAAGAGAAGATAAAACAACTTATGAGCCAGCTAGAAATATATCAGGTAATAATAAAAAGTCAAAAGGATATTTTTTTTGTTCTGCATGAGATGAATTGTGATAGTTTGATTTTTAATTTTTACATTGACTAAACTAACAAAAAGTTCTTTTGTATGTAGCGTTTTATGGCACTTGCTGAATCCGGTGTTGGTGGTAGTGGGACACAAGGGCAAGAGATTGCCCAACAACCCTCTCGTACACCTTCTACTCCTTTAGGTGCCAGCCAAGAAACACACCCTGCCCAAGCAGACACCCAGCCAACCGTTGAACGTGTTGGCAGTGATGAGGCTGATATGGCCAACTACATTATTGCGTTTCCTGGAGCTACACGTGTCAGCTCCACAGGGACCATTAATGGCACATTGTTGGTGAACGATGAAGGTGTCCCTATAAAGCATGTACAACTCCCAGGTAAATTTTAATATTTTAACTATTTAATGTACTTTATCTAAAACATATTTATCACGATTTTTATTTTTAAATTAATGATAATATCTTCTTCTTTTTTTCTGTGTAGGAAAAAATGAGTTCTACAGGTATCTTGAGAGCCATGCGTTGGTAATTTTTGGCCCAACCATACGCACAGGGTGGAATTCCCAGAGTTCCAACCTGAAAAAAGAACTTCTAGATTATCTAGAAACCCTTTTTGGGGTCGGCATATTTGACAGAACAGCGGTGGCTCGGGTAGACGAAAAATATTTGAAATATACCAGGGACACCTATAGGACGCAATTTCAATTTAACCCTAGATATGAGCATCCTCTCACAGTTCCAGAGAGTGAGTGGAGAGCACTCATCCATGACGGAAAAGAGAAAAGGGCAAAGAAAGAAGGAAAAATGCCAATCGGACCCGCAAGGTAAATTACAACTTTAATTCAATAGCTTTAATTTTCCCTATGTCTAAAATAAAAGTGTGCTACGTCATATCTGACTTTAATATTTTGATGCTAGGTTGCCTGACACCTCAAAGGCAACCAAAGCTAGGATTGAAAAAAAGGGCCATCACAAGCTAGGCCAGGGCGGCTACTTGAAATTGGCCACAAGAATTGTAATTAAGTAGCTAAACATCTTATAATTAATTGTATCGCCTTCCAACGTTTTTGTAATCCTATCAAATATGATTAAAAATACACAGACATATGTAATTTAGGGTGATGACTTCGGAACAGAAACAACAGAGGAAGATAAAAATATCGCTTTCCATTTCGGTTATCAAGCCGTAGTTGAACGTCGCATAAGCTTGGGGCAGGTCCCAAGATCTAGAATGCCTGATAAGGTAAAACATTAACCTTTCAATATGTTTGTTTTCATCCATAAATTTAATGTCTAACAACTTTGTTTAAATCAGGGGAGCAACACTACCGATGAGGCAAATAACCCAGTTTTAGAGCCAGATGTAGATGATCCTCACATGCAACCTGATCATTGTAGTGGGGACCAGGCCGACAATGCTACTATCAGTGAGGGCCATGACGGTAATTAATTTCCACTTATAATTTTTTCTAATTATACCTTGATGGTTGTCCTTATAACGTTTTTTGTTTAAATGACAAAGAATGTTTCCCTTGAGGATCTTACCACCAGAGAGGAAGACAGGGCAACAGTCGCAATGGCGACAACTGGTGCACCAGGTAAATAATCTCATTGCAATTTTTTTTATTAATATTACCGAACTAGTTCAATGATATTTAAAAACTGACAATTAAAATGTAATATTATCTGTTTTTGTAGGCGATGCCCCATCACTGGATGAGACCAGACATCGTGACTGCGCAACTAGGTCAGCGGCGACAACTGGTGCACCAGGTAAATAATCTCATTGCAATTTTTTTTATTAATATTACCGAACTAGTTCAATGATATTTAAAAGCTGACAATTAAAATTTAATATTATCTGTTTTTGTAGGCGATGCCCCGTCACTGGATGAGACCAGACATCGTGACAACGCAACTAGGTCAGCGGCGACAACTGGTGCACCAGGTAAATAATCTCATTGCAATTTTTTTTATTAATATTTCTGAACTAGTTCAATGATATTTAAAAACTGACAATTAAAATTTAATATTATCTGTTTTTGTAGGCGATGCCCCGTCACTGGATGAGACCAGACATCGTGACTACGCAACTAGGTCAGCAGTGCGGGTCGAAAGGCACGAAACAGGGGCAGAGCATGATGATATTGATGATGTAATTAGGAGCTTTAAAAATAGGAAGAAGAAAAAGAAAATTCGATAATGTAAAATATTGTATTATTATAAGACAAACGTTACCAATGACCATACTTGGAATGTTTTTTGCGTTATATAAAAAACTCATTTATCATACTATTTTTATGTCAAGCATTAATTGCAATGTTTCCTTGCGTACTTTTTGTTGAATTGTTTTTTTATTAATTATTGAATATTTTTTTTTATGCTCATGAAAGTAAAAAATGAAATATAGATTGGGTATTGGGGAATTGAGAGTGATGTGAGGGGGGGGGGGAAGGGCCATAAGAGCTTCCACCTTCACGTGGTTGGCCCTGTTTAGTAGAGAATAATTTATTGGAGCGATTTAATCTTGGAGCAAACCTCCCTTGATCCAGCGTAGCAACAAAAAAGTCACTATTGACTTAGTTGCTACTCTTTCAGATCGTGGGAGGCTTGTTCCAAGTTCATGCGACTCCAATAAATTGTTCTTGAAACGAAGAGGAGCTTATTCAAGTATGTTTTGACATTTTCAACATATGTTCTAATATTATCATAAGAATGCATCTTAGAGTAAAAATACTACATCAATTACTTGTATTTATTGTATAGATAATGATGGATTTTGATTGACTTGGCAGTGCAGGTACAAATCCTCTTGCATCATGAGCAATACAACTTGTCAACCAGGGTCATGTCCAGGATATTTTTTCTTGTGCGCTTGACCAGGTTCGTAATGTCACATTTTGTAAGTTCCTTTACAGTTCATAATTCAATATTAAGCTTGTTCATGATTATTATCTAGGTTTTTTGTCTGTGTTTTTTCATCTATTTGATTGTAAGCAACTCTGCATGTTTCCTGTTGTTCACTATGATTTCTCCCATTACCACTCCTAGGATGAATCCGACTTTATTGTTACATAGGTTACTTTATTGTTACTATGATTTCTCCAGTTACGATTTCATAGGTTACATCATGTAAAGTTGTCAATCTCAGGTTGGTGATGAGATTTAGTTCTCCATATTTGGGGCTTTTCTGATATTTTCTCCCTCATGTCATTCCTGCATCACCTCGTTGTTTGATCATGCCAATTGTCTACCACTTGTACCAATTGGCACATTTCAATCCCTGAGTAGTGCCACATTTCACCTATTTTCAGTGAGAGTTTAGGGTTTCTCTAACATAGCTTCAGAAATCTGATTTAGTGCCTGCTTGAATATTGTCACATAATACTCATGGTTTGGATTGATGAGAATGTTCTGAATGGTTGTTTGATTCATAAGAACCACCCATATAGTCATCTTGAGATATTTCAGAAGTTTTCTCGGGTTTCCTTTTTCACCGTTTCTAGTGGGTGAGATGGTGTGGGGTGATCCATCAATACTGGTGCTCTTGTAGTAGGGAATTTGTTTTTGGGGATATAAAGGAGCATTTGATGTAGATATCCCATTGGATGCATTCATATATGGGCACGAGAGGTCAAGAATTTAAATTAAAAATATGTAACCTCTAGCATGGCAACCTGAAGGCCGCGAGAGACACTGGTTAAAGATTGTTTTGTGGTGGCCTTATTATAGTCGTGATTTCTTTCTATTATCTTAATGCAAATATATAGTCCGGTCTCATTAAAATTAGGATTGTGTTTGTATTTCTCTTTGTTTGTTTCTCTCTTAATGCTCCAGAAGTTGCCAAAAGTTGCGATAGTTGTTTAGTTTGCTTGTTACAACTTAAAAGTGGTTTTTAGCAATGGGAGTCATGTTTTTTAAGGTTCATACTAATATGAAGATCTTGTAATTCTATATTCAGCATAAGAGAATATGGCCTCTGCTTTGGGTAGTATGACAAAAATTTCCACATCTACCTCATTGGGTAACAATGGAAAGGGGAAGAAGTTGGGTGCAATGTTTGATAATTATGGCAGACAATTGTCTTCTCTTTCAGTTTTTTCACCCATTTCCTTTAATCGCTCAAGCAGAAGAGGGACTCTAAGATTACGAGACAGAGAGAAGGTAGTTAATACAAGATCTATGGAAAAGGAGTTGTACTTCAACAAGGATGGCTCGGTGACAAAAAAATTGCAGGTCAGAGAAAAAATTATGTTTAAAGGAAGGTCACCTGCACGTGAAACTTCACTGCGGTGGATCTTTCCTTGTCCACTTATATTCGTTTTTAATGTGTTATTTTAATTTTTCATGGAGGGTTGTTTTGGCATATGGTCTGGCATTCAATTGCACACTTACTGAAAGCATTGTCAATTTGTCTTGCAGGCGGTGTGAAAAAACTTGCTGATCTTGTTGGAGTCACCCTTGGGGCGAAGGGAAAAATGTTGTCTTGGAGAGCAAGCATGGTTCTCCGAAAATAGTTAATGATGGTGTGACGGTAGCTAAGGAGGTAATTTGTAGATGTGTGCTCTGGTTTTATTTTTAACGTTGTATTAGTTCCCCCTCTTAAATGTCTTAGATTTGGTAGGCATAATTTAAAAACTCAAAGGTGAAAGGAAACATATTTGTTACCCAGTGGTCTACTTGGCCTATGGACTAGCCACATTAGAGTAATGCATAAAGATTTTCACAACAATAAAAGGAAAGGGTTATGGCTAAGTCAAATTTTATTGTTATTGACAGTGTAATGAAATGTATCTCAATGCTATGGTTTTGGCCTTTTTATTGGTTGAATTAGAGGACCGAGTTGAAAATATTGGGGCCAAGTAGGCTGGTTTTCCTTTTTGCTGATGGTTTGGTGTATCTAATTGAATTAGTTGCCTAAGGTATTTTTGGTTGCGAACTCCTTTTCATTTTTCATACAGTATTGGCCTTGTGGAATACATTTTATTGTGTGGTCTTGTTAGATCTACAACATTTGTAGTTGTTTAGTCTTATGGCCGAGGTGCACTTTTATTATGGAAATAATTGATGCAATATTGCCATTTAATCCTTACTGCAGGGTAGCATGTTGAGAAGTTTCTTGTGAAACATTTGGTATTCAAAATGACACTTGATCCTATACAACATCATGCACTTGACTTCAAAATTCATATTCAAAGTGTGCCAGACAATTCTTTCAAAATTTCAAATATTTATGTTGTTTTAAACCATTATCTTTTTCATGTATTGGATGCTGAAAATGTGAAAAAGACTTTGGTATGAAACCAACTGGTGAATAATTTTCAGCAAAACAACCACTTCCAAGACATGATTTAGAAGTAGAACATATGTACTTATGAAGCATAGAAAGATATCCTTGATGCATTGTCAATGTTTGGCTAGGGTTATTTTTGGAGAAAATAACTCCTTATTCCTAGAATAGTGATCTTCAATACAAGTAAATGCCGGAGAAGAGAGATCATCGTGTGACGCAACAAAACTAAAATTGGACCCCCAAGGAGCGCTGGTGTGTCTACAATCGCTCTGTCAGCATTTTCCCTTGGTTTACCCCGTTCTTTTCCTCCAGCCTGAGTCTTAATTGACTTCTTCTTTCTTCGGGTTTATTTATCAAATTCGTAGAATTTGATAAATAAATACCATCCACAATGGTTGGAATTTAATTTATATTCCCGACTTTATATTATCTCCAAGCCTTATAACCAATGTTTAACTTTCAACACTTTATATTTATACTCCACGTTTCTTTTTAAATAAATAACTTGTAATGAACTTTCGGCTCTATATTTCACCACCCAGCCTTACAACAATCATGCTCTAGACTTATGATAATTATCCGCCAATCGTTTAATTAAAAAATTTCATTATACTTCGGCCCCACCTATATATATCAATAACCAATCAAACACTCGTATCGTACCTGGCTATCCTCCGCACACCTTAGTTAACCTCCGGGCAAGTTCAACGTGCGACCACCGTCTGATGGCCCTTCTCCAAATCAACGACTCTTGGGAATTTCGCTCGGCTTCCAACGTCGGGCTTTAACGTGCGATGGTGCGGGTTAAACGGTGGTTTTCCGGGGGTCACTTTGCCACGTGTCGCATTCCCTATGGAATTTCTCGCGAATAGGAAATACTGCCTACTCCGCAAAAGCGGTGTGATATGGGCAACCCGCTTTTGTAATTCCGCTCGTGGTTTTGGTACAGGGCTTGACCACGGGTGCAAGTCTGGTTCCGCTATCCTTTTGTTTGTTAACTCATGTCCAATCCTCGGGTCAGGTTCCGAAAGCACAACAATATTGTCTCTTTATTAAGCAGGATTTTTATATTTGAATAGTGTTCACGACCCCGGTTCTCTACACAGACCTCGCCTTTGGGTGGGGTGAGTTCACAGGGTTATCCAACAATTTATGGGAATTCAAAGACAAAAGAATGGAATTATCAGTACCCAATCGCCTCACAATTAAACAATTCTTCATAATTAGCAGTTCGAGAGAATTCAATGGCAACTATGCTTGGAAATCATTTAAATGGAAACAATTGTTCACACACAGAGGTTTATTGCATAAATCCCCTCTCTACTCTCCTCTTCCCTCTCTACTTTTATTCATCCAAGGAATTACAATTTATATACATAACATATGGCTCTTCAGTTCCTCTGAGAGGACCGTTCTAGAAATCAAAAGGTCTAATTATAATAATTCAACTAACTGAAACTGTTCGACTCCTACAACTCTAACTAGTCTAAGTAATACAGTCAGTTGAGGTATTGACACCTAGCTATTACAACTCAAATGTTTTCGAACCCTCCTAGCCACAACATGTGGACAAAACCTCCTACATTGTTGGCTAGTGCCTAATGCCCTTGCATCATCGTGTGACATAAACCTATTAACAAAAGTGAACAGGGAATGATTATTAATTATGGCATACTAAGTTGTCAGTGATTTTGACTATTTGTCTTTAACATGTAAAAATGTTAAATTCCAAACTTACATCATCATGGTATTTTAGTAGATGTGTGATAGATAGTATGATAGTATCATATTACCATTCTTCCTTGAGGAACCCACTTCATCCATTAAGATTTCTTTTCTAAAGAGTAACATTGTAGATAACCTTAAAAACATTTGTTAACTATTTTTGTTTGACCATTTGATTGTGTTTGATTTGTAGAACTCATGGAAGCTAGTGTTTCTCCACTCATATTAAATAATTATTTCCAAAAGTTTCTTGTTACTATTACTTTAGGAAAACCATGAAGACTATGAATTTCTTTCACGAACACTTCTGCCACTTGGCTTGTTGTTTATGTACTTTGATCTCTACAAAAAAAAATCTACAAAATTTGTCTATATAAATGACCACAAAAATGTAATACTTACCTTTATATTTCAGTAACCCTGTAATAAAGTCTATTGATATATCTTCTAGTCTTTTAATATGTATGTGGAATGGTTGAAGTAACCCTAGAGATTTTACTATCTCTCTTTTATTTATTATGCAAACTTGACCTTCTCTTACAAAATTTTGAATATCTTTCTTCATTCCTTCCAAAAATATATTTTTTGATCCTTTGAGATGTTTTAAAGAACCCTGCGTCCTACCATCAGAGAGACATGGGACTCCCTTAATATTTGTTTATTCAAATATGCTTGCGTGCATAAAAATATTCTACATTTGCACCAAAGTATATCTCTCTTTCACTCCCAATGCTCCATATATTTCATCCCATCCTTTATAAATTTTAGTTTTTGTTTAGTACTATTTTCATTTTTCCATTATGGCAAGCTTCTTCTAGCCACCTAGGAATAGAAAATTTAATTGGATATAAATTTGAGGCCTCTTCTATTTTAGAAAGAGAATCATGTACTAAATTTTCCTTACCCTTTTTGCAGATTATCTCAAAATTAAAACTTTTCATTTTTTCTCCTCATTTTTGTTAATCTTCCAATGAAATCCATAGCTTCAAAAAATACTTTATGCTATCATGGTATATCTTGACTTTAAATTACCTCCCAGTGATATACTATCCCCATTTTTTATTGCATGTAATATTGCTTCCATTTATTTTTCATATGTAGATTTCACCAAATATTTTCTTTGAAATCCTTGCTTTTAAAAGCCAATGATATCCCTTATTGTGTTAATGTTACATAAATTCCTTGTCCTAGTGCCTCACACTCTACTATGCAAGCGGCTCAAACAAAGATCCGCTCCTATCCCTCTGTGACGAAACCATCGTACATGCTGACGTCATCAATCAAAACCCGCCACCCTTTTGACTTTGTAAATAAAAGAAATTGTGTCTGCGTCATTTTCATTGTTCCGTGTGCTAGCCAGTCTTCCATGCAACAAAATTCAAAAACCAACTGTTAACGCTTGCTGACCGTTACCTTGCTGAAGAGAATTGAAGCCGAGTATTTCAGGGTTCTTCTGTCATAACCAGCGCCTGTTTAAACACGTTCCATTTCCCGTAAACAGGTATTTATTCCAATTACCCACTGAACTCTATAAAAAATACTGGTTTTAGTTTTAATTATGCATTAAGGTCTAAAAAGAAGTTCAGTTTGGTCTCTTTCGTTCCCATAACTGCAATTATATTCCCAAAACTGGTAATTGTGCCCCTTTTCCACAAAAACCCCGAAATTCCATTTCTAAATCCACAAGAACCAGAAATGGAAGTTCCTGTAGCTCTGAATGTCATGCCCATCAATGCCCCTCACAAGGACTTGGATTATTTGCCTTTAGCCGATATGGATTTTCAAATTAAGGACTTGCGTCTCAGTGAGAATCCTCTTAGAATATTTTTCCGCTGCAGAGACAATTATTTGAATGGTTCTGACATATTTGGACTTTGGGAATCAAATATTCCTATGTACCTTCTCCCCTCAGTCCATATTTTTCCTGAGTTAATCCATTATTTCTACGCAAATTATGATCCCAACCAACGAGCAGTTTTATCCCCAAGTCAAAATGTCCTTTTCCCAATAACTGCTCAGTCCATAAATGAAATGCTACAATTCCAACCTGGTCAAGCTCTCACTCCCTTGTCCATGGTTGAATTACTTGATAAATATACTAAGTTATCCCATGAAGAGTTAAACCGCCTATGCCAAACCTTCATGTTACCAGAGCATCAGCCTAAAAACCCTCCCCCTTATGGTTATACTTTCTTTACTGATGAGGGTAGACTTATTTTAAACATGATATCTTTCATAATGGGCTTCAATACTAGTGAGTATGTTGATCAGTTAACCCTAGTATTGTTATCCATTTTTACCCCTGGATAGCCTCCTGCTGTCAAGTATGATTTTGCATCTTATATTGCTGACAAAATCCATGATCAGTTCATGAGATTTGAGAATGAGAGAGTATTTAAGTATTCTTCTGTCATATATCATCTCATGATTTACTTTCAGTCAGAAAATTTCCCTTTTTATGTTAAGAAACTTGATGCCAAAGGGAATCCTAGGTCAGCCATCTTTTGGTCTGCCATTACTCACAATTCCTCTGATTATCCTTATTCCTATAATGAGTTTGTCGACCTTTTTGTTCATCCTGCAATTGCCTTGTTGACAGGAGTCTCTCCTCCTAGAATTAACAATGAAATCAAGAAAATCCTTCAGCTCTCAAAGCATTACAAGATAGTTGACTGGTACCTATATCAAAAATACACAGAGATCAAGATATATGGATGTGAATTATGCCCATTCAAACTGCCCAAGTATGTCCTAATGAGACTCTTTGCATTAGAATATTTCAGGCGGATGAATAATTCAGATATAATTCATTTTTGCAATGCAAAGAAAAAGGCTCAACTCAGTATCAAGAGCCAATTAGGTCCCTTCATTTGTAACTCTAGGGAAGTTGGAAAGGAAGCCGAAATGATTTTAGAAGACTGTCTCAGACTACAAAAGAGTTTCTACTGGGTGCCTTATGATCCAAACAACTTTATCTGTGATAGAAGAATGAAAAATAAACTGTCACCATACATCCATCAAAGAATCCCAGAAATAGAACAATATGCTAATACGGATGAATGGACAGAAGGGACATTGGTTGAAAAAGATAGTGAGCAGGTCAATGTTGAAAATGTAATGAAAGATCTTGAAAAGATACTTGACCTAGAATCTTTTGGACAGGTGCAGGGATCTTCTTCAGCCAGGACTTTACAACAAAATTTGCAGGAGATTAGTATAGTAGAAGTAGAATCTAAAGGAAAAGAAAAGGAGATTGATATACAAATAATTGAAAAATTCATAATGACAGAGCAACCAGAGACTTCTAAAGAACAAGGTCAAGGACAAATTCCTCCTACTCAGATCAGTGAGCCAGAAATTTCTATTTTAAAAACTCCTCTGAATATAGAAAAGGGAAAAAAGAGAGAGGCTGAAACAACTACTCCTATTGGTGGCTCTTCTAAACAGCAAGATGTTAAAAGGTAGAAATTAACTCCCCTTCCAGAAGATGAATCATTTCAGGAAATCCCTGACAGCCAGGGAAGAGAAGACAGTCAAAAAACAGGTACAGGTAGTGGGACATCAACTAATTTTCAAAAAAAGGAAATACAGAGGCAACAAAGTGTAAAAATATCTTCTTTCAAACCTCCAGTAAAAACTGCCTGGGACATCAAAAGAACATTCATCAATATAAAGGCCAGGAATGATCCACTTAGACTTCAAGTGTACAACCAATTTTTGAAGATGGCTCCGAAAAATCAAGAAAGATTGATGTCATCTTATGACATCCAACAGGGTAAGATGTTAATGAGCCATTTGAAGCCCAAGGTGCAGCAGCCTCAGACAGCTGCAGATTACGTTAGGACTAATTTTGAATTCTTAGCAAAGGATATCCATCCTTTAGATCAAATTGAGCTACACAAGAAAACAGGTGAGATGATTTATTCTACTCTGACGGATAAATCAATGATGACCCATAAGTTGCAGGATTCTTTGGATAATACTAATACACAGTTGCAGCTTGAAAAATCCTCCTCCGAGGTTAACGATAATAGAATCAAAACTTTAGAGGAAATAATCATTGGTTTGGGTCATAATCCTAAATATGTGAAAGGTATTGAAGCTTCGATCAAGAGAAAAGATGATGATATTACAACTCTGAGAAAACAATTAAAGTTACCGGCCTCAAGACATCTACAGACTGCAGAAATCATCAAACAAAATTTTGAGGAATAACTAATGGATTTTCTCTTAAAATTGAATGAGCAACTTACTGCAATTGAAAAAGAGCTTGAGAATGCATTAAAAGATAAGCAAGAAAATATTCCAGTATCTACAACAGGAGTAGTGACAGGTACAACAACAACAGGTTAGCCAGCAGAATTGTCACAGAGCAACACTGCAAATTTGAACACTGATGAATTAAAAAATTCAATGGAAGATATGAAACTTCATGCCATAGAGCTTCAAAAAACAAAGGAACAATTGGCCACTCTAGAACATAAATATGATCTTTCAAAAATGAGTGTTGCTGATAAAACAAGAGAAGTGAAAAAAATAGAAAAAACAGTCAAAGCATTGGAAAAGGATCTCACATTGGAGAAACATTTAAAAGAAATAAATGAAATTCTTTGGGATAATATCATTCAATCAATAAAGGATGTTTGGTCCTCAATTCAAATAATGGATGAACAAAATAACTTAGTTAAATTGGCTCTGGATGAGATTGAGAGATCAAGACAAGAGTTGGGAAATATGCCAGAAGAGGCCAATAGACTTATACATTTTTTGAATACTCGGACTAAGAATCAACTTGCAGAAATTGGTATTCAGGACAGGACCGGAACAATTCTGGAAATAAAGAGATTTTTTACTAAAAGAACTCTGGTACAGAATTTAGAACGAAGGTGCTCGGATATGCAAGAAGAAATCATTGCCTTCAGAGAAAGATTGAATATTTTGTTAAATAGAGGATTGCCCAGTCCTATAGTTGCAGAAGATAAGCTAATGGACCTTGATAGTTATGTTGAAAAATTGGAAAAATATGCTGATAATCAAGCTAGTTCTTCAACCAGTTCATCAACAGCAGCATTGCCTACAGGGAAAAACCTTCATGACAGATTGGAGAATTTATTTTATCTTGAGCATGAAGTAAATCATTTATTCCCAAATCATCCTAATTTCTTTAGATATACTGAGGCTGATGAAACACTAAGAAAGCTGCAAAGGACCAGAGTGCCAGAAGTTCAATGGTGGGAAGAAATGATGGAACTTTTGTAAAAAATTATCCTTACATAAATTTTTGCCTATTTACCACAGTATATCATGATAAAAGGGATAAAAGTATGAACAAAGTTCAAAGAGTATCAGCGCAGTTAAAGAGTATCAGTGAAACAAAATAATCAACATATAACCTTCATGACAGATTGGAGAATTTATTTTATCTTGAGCATGAAGTAAATCATTTATTCCCAAATCAACCTAATTTCTTCAGATATACTGAGGCTGATGAAACACTAAGAAAGTTGCAAAGGACCAGAGTGCCAGAAGTTCAATGGTGGGAAGAAATGATGGAACTTTTGTCAAAAATTATCCTTACATAAATTTTTGCCTATTTACCACAGTATATCATGATAAAAAGGATAAAAGGATGAACAAAGGTCAAAGAGTATCAGAGCAGTTAAAGAGTATCAGTGAAACGAAATAATGAACATAGAATTACTGAAGAGGACAGCAGCAAGCCAAGATATAGGGCCTGCCTCCAGCACATTCTTAAAAGAAGGAAACATCACAACATCAGTTATCATTTTTCTTATCTACGAGACCATTTGTCTCAATATTGTTGCCTCATGGATGACTTCGTAATTTGTTTTACTTCATATAATATATTCAAAACAACGTTTTTTCTCTTGTGAAAAAAAAAATGATTAATGTTTATCACTACGCCCTTCAAAACTAGAATCTTTGGTCTATGTTAACGGTTTATTGATATGGTACGATGGTCTTTTTATATTTTGGACATGTCACACTCCTCTTGTGATTAAACGTTTTTTTCTCTTTGTTCAAGGATTTTGGGTACTTTAATTGTATTTTTGTATTTGGAACGATAGACGTCGGTACTCTAGCTCCCCATTGCTTTACTATTCATATCTCACTTTCTTATAATTATTATCGCGCATGTTGGATGCTTTCTCAGATTGTCGATAATCTCCATGTGGACCGTTACTGGGTTTTATATCAAGTCATTGTATGTGACATGGGGTATTTTTCTATCATTGTCTCGGGTGGGACTTCCACTTTTCTGGATGGATATTTGGGTTCCAATCTTCAGATGTGAAAATGTAATGACTTCATGGACTGTTTTACTTCATATAATATATTCAAAACAACGTTTTTTCTCTTGTGAAGAAAAAATGATTAATGTTTATCACTCTGCCTTCAAAACTAGCGATGCTGGTCTATGTTGCTGGTTTATTGATATGGTCTGATGGTCTTTTTATATTTTGGACATATCACACTCCTCACATGATTAACGTTTTTCTCTGTTCAAGGATTTTGGGTACTTTAATTTGTATTTGGAACAATGGACGTCGGTACTCTATCTATTGCTTTACTATTCTACATACTGCTATTTCACTTTCTTTTAGATGCCTCGGGCATATTTAGATGCTTTCTCAGATTTGTCGATAATCTCCATGTGGACCGTTATTGGGTTTTATATCATGTCCCTGTTTGTGACATGGGGTATTTTTCTATCATTGTTTGGGGTGGGACTTCCACTTTTTTGGATGGATATTTGGGTTCCAATCTTCATATGTGAAAATGTAATGACTTCATGGACTGTTTTACTTCATATAATATATTCAAAATAGCGTTTTTTCTCGTGAAAAAAAAATGATTAATGTTTATCACTCTGCCTTCAAAACTAGCGATGCTGGTCTATGTTGCTGGTTTATTGATATGGTCTCATGGTCTTTTTATATTTGGGACATATCACACTCCTCACATGATTAGCTTTTTTCTCTGTTCAAGGATTTTGGGTACTTTAATTTGTATTTGGAACAATGGATGTCGGTACTCTATCTGTTGTTTTACTATTCTACATACTGCTATTTCACTTTCTTATAGATGCCTCGGGCATATTTGGATTCTTTCTCAGATTTGTCGATAATCTCCATGTGGACCGTTACTGGGTTTTATATCATGTCCCTGTATGTGACATGGGGTATTTTTCTATCATTGTCTGGGGTGGGACTTCCACTTTTCTCGATGGATATTTGGGTTCCAATCTTCAGATGTGAAAATGTAATGACTTCATGGACTGTTTTACTTCATATAATATATTCAAAACAACGTTTTTCCTCTTTTAAAGTTTCATTTAAAAAAAAAAAATTGAACCTGCCGTCGCTATACCAACGCCTTGTAAGCGTCGGAATTGCGACAGATTAGAAACGTCGGAAGAGTGACAGTATAAAAAAGTTGGACGAGCGACGTTCAAAACGTCGGACCACATTTCGTCGGAATTGCGACAGTTTACAAACGTCAGAAGAGCGACGTCCAAAACGTCGGACCACATTTCGTCGTAATTGTGACAGTTTATAGACGTCAGAAGAGTGACGTTCAAAACGTCAGACCACATTTCGTCGGAAGTGCGACAATTTACAAAGGTCGGAAGTGCGACGGATTGGGAAATGTCGGAAGAGTGACGCTTGTTTGGAAGCGACGGAAAAAGTGTCAATAGTGCGACACTTTTTAATTGAGTCAGAACTGCGACGGTATGGTAAACCACGTTTTTCCCACCCTTGAACTGTCGCTGTTGCGACGACTATGTGTCGGAATAGCGACGAATTGGCCGTCGGAATTTCCGCCAAATTTTCTAGTGAGAAAACCCCGTTTGCACAAAGAAACACAAGCAACATTGAACCTGATACTCTTATACCAACTTGATCTGATTATGGGAAAACTTGTTAATGCTATGCAAGCTCCCTCATCAATATTAAAAATGTGTTTCTTATGTGCATAGGAATTTTACTGAGCTTTCATACTATCACCAAGATATCTTTTGGTGTCTTTCAATATGTAATTCCATGAGCAGGTTATAGACATGAAACCATTAAGCATATGAAAGGAAAATACATCATAAAGCTAAACACAAGCCATTTGATGAAGGAGTTCGCCCCGCCTGGGCTACATCTCCTTGAATTAGCTCTAAGGTATGATTCATTGTTATTATGCTCCAAATTCAAAATGAAGAGTACACCAATATGCTAAACTGAAATGGTAATTTTCTCCTAAAAATAAGCAACTCTTGCAAAGTCGCTTTACCATACACTTATTGTCAGCAACACATGGGAATCTTAACAAGGTCCTTTACTCAAATATGAAAGAGCATCAAATTTGTACTTCAATAACTATAAGTACATCAATAGACTTTTTCTCTAAAAAAAATAAAGAGAAAATATGAGAAAAATGATACAACACTGCTGCAAAGGCGGATGTTGCAAACATATGGAGGTTGGAAGATCCCTGCAAGATCATCTCCATCTCAAAATCCTCCAAGAACTCGCTCAATATCTGAATGATCCATACACCCTCCTGGTTCAACCTGCAATTTGAACTTGAAGATGTGCTCTAAATAGAAAACACAAGTTTCCAATGGATTCAGAGCATCCATAAACCCATGAATTGCCTCTTCTGGTTCTTCAATTGGTCTATAGGTCCTCTAGGCATGGCCTCCTCTCATGGTGGCCCTGGGAATTTTTTATCTTAAAGTGGGAAAAACACCATCAAGAAGTGCTCCTCTACCTCTGAAACCTATTTTAATGGATTCCCAACATGCCAAAATACTAATAAAGACTTTTCCTGAGCCCAATTTGGTCGAATATTGCTCAAGATAAGCCTCATTTACTCAAGGCCTAGAAAACTTCCATTAAAACTGAAATACTGCCAGTTAAGTCCACTAAAAGTGGAGCTTCTCCGCATTTGGAAGGTCCGCTAAACCTTTCGCCAACATAATCCACACTTAATTAAGTGATAAGCATGTAGTTAAGTGGGGTTAAGGCGTGTTTGGCGCTAACCCACACTTATTCACAAATCTTGGATTATCGTGGTATAACCATGGTTTAACGTAATGAAATACGTGCTAATCCATGCTTTAAATTTCCTGCCAGAATGCTTTAGCCCCTGGTATTTCGTGCCTTGGTCACATATGGAAGGCTGGCCCCACGGGGCTGGCTCCCTCCTCCCCCACCGTCGGCATAAGTTTGAAAATTTAAATAGTGGTGGCACCCCATATAGTTAAGAACTAATATGGTGGCTTGGTGGTAAGTCATGGCGCTTGTGGACGCAAGGTCAACCCTGTGCCTCCACAAAATTTTTTACACCATATAAATTCATTCAGCTTCAACCCTTAACCAAATTTTCGTTGTTGGGAGGGGCACATGGTGGCCTCCGGGCTAGCCATGTGTCATGACCCTATTGGTCCAGCACAATCCCCTCAGACAATAATATGTTGACACTTGGCATATTTTGGGCAGTCCACCTATGGGAATATTCCTCAAATATTCCCTAGAATATACCTTTTTTTGACTGGGTTGTACGAATGCCTAGTCAACATCCTTTTCAGCAATGCACAAATTTTATATGTTCTGCAAAATGGTCTGCGGGCTCTAACTCCCTCATACGGATTTTGATTTTATCAAAATGAATTGTGCCAGAATCAAGGCGACGTGATGGTCGTGGTCGTTCAGGCTCTTCACCTTTTTGAACACTTTGAATTTTGAGAAAATTTTTGCCCCTGATTCAGATTTCGATCATGAATCTATCCAAATATTTGATTTAACAGTGATTCATATAGTTACCAACATTTATAAAATATATTTTTGGAATAGCAAAGATATCATACCTTAGATTGCATTAGATTTGAGGGAGGTCTTCTCATCATGATCTTTGTTGCTATTCTAATTGTCACTAGTTTTCCTTAGACTCTGCCTCATATTTGTATCAATATTATTCTCCAATCAACCCTTTGAATTTCATGTCTCAAAATTCCTTTTGATTTTTCCTTCACTATGGTTTGATTAAGCCTTAATCTACCCTTTTTAATAGAGGTTATTATGGTCCAAA
The DNA here is from genome assembly GCA_034641835.2 of Pinus albicaulis. Lineage (NCBI taxonomy): Eukaryota > Viridiplantae > Streptophyta > Pinopsida > Pinales > Pinaceae > Pinus > Pinus albicaulis. The sequence continues at coordinate 1,053,424,828 of CM076578.1, forward strand.
AAGACCTTTGATTATGGTCCAAATTTGGTCTTACTATGGTGCTTTCCCTGTGGTATATAGCCCTAAAGTTTCCCCAATGAATGTGGCCCAAGTAGGGCTAATGTGACCTTCCTCCTATAGTTTGAATAGACCAAAATCGGCCCTTATCCCGTGGCTTAAAATAGGCGTAATCCAGTGCTTGAATATGGCCTAATGTACCCTCTCTCAACGACTTAATCTCATCTTTCACTATGGATTAAATAGGCCTAAATTCAGCCCAAACCTAACTCAACCTCCTAGCTGTAGCTATCATACTCTTCTGCGACCTAATTCGGTCTCCTATCTCTGCAGCCTATATATCCCCAACTTGACCTCAAGCTACCTCATACTAGTCTTCAGATGAAGCCTTAGAAACTCATTCTCAACCAAATGTATCACCACATAAAAGATCAAAATAAAACCAAAAAAAATATTATAAATTTGGACCTGCTTCACATCTATGATATAACCTTTGGCCTCAAATATTTTAGAGTGAATTAAAGGAAAGATAAAAGTGGAATTTATGCATATCAAGTTCTCGCGAGTGCCCTATATATATATTTTCAAGGGGGCTAAAATGAGGGTTGAATTTCCCTAAAAGTACCCCAAAAAATGGAGTCGAACTAATCTTAAAGCAAGAATTTTTTTATTTTTATTTTTATTTTATGGGGCTGACCTTAACTCCCCATTTGACACTATTTTCAAATGACATAAAATTATCCTTTTGAGGGTGAACTTGGTCAAATATTTGTAGCAACCAAGACCCAATAAAATTTATTAAATTCTAATATATTTTTATTCAATTCTTATGGAAAATTTTTGTACCAAGACGTCATTCACTTTGGGGCACCATGACTAAAATTTGGGGCTTCAAATTAGAGAGGGAATATCTCTTCAACCGTGAGGAGTTACATGGAATGCTACTTACAGTTGGAAACAACATGATGAGTACTATCAAATGATGATGGTATATCATGCATTCTCATGATCATGTTCCATAATAAGGGAGAGGAAGGTGGGGATTCTTCTGGATTCTACTGGATTTAACATCAATGAAAACCAATTTTCAACAAAATTCATGGATGATTTATTCGGGAGGACTTTAATATACTTTATGAAGACAAAATATGAGATATTTAGTTATTTTCAAGAGTTTAAGGTTTTCATGGAGAACTGGAAATGACAGAGGGTTAAATCTCTAAGGTCATACAATGGGGGTCAATATAACTCTAACAACTTCAAGAATTTATGCAAGGAGGTAGGAATAAAGAAGGATTTTATGGTACCTTACAACCCATAATAGAATGGGGTTGCAAAGAGGAAGAATAGGGCCATAATTAGGGTTTCCAAGACAATGATCCATGATTAGGATATTCCTAGGTTCCTTTGGGTAGAGGATTCTAACATGGAAATATATATTCTAAATAGGAATCCTTATCAGTTCCTAGAAGACAAGATTCCTAAGGAAGCATTCATAGGGGTTGTTAGGTCTCTGTAACAAGCAAGATTGGCAAAGTCCGATCACAGAGTTAACATCATTTCAACCAACTTTGGGATTCTAGGATCTAGCCCTCCTGAATCCGGAGAGGGATCTCTCCAATATGTACAAAGATGGATATTGTCTTTGAAGTTTAAGGTGATGATATTAGGCTAGTTATGAAGGCCAAGGGTTTTGCTTGGTTTTCTCGGATGGTTGAACATAGTTGCTGTCTGAGGCGGAAAGATCTATATGCAAATAGGTTCAAAGGTGAGAAGTTGCAAGCAGACAGAATAAGCTTTGATCATGAAGAAAGATGATGGCAAGTTTTCAATCCATTGGGCTATGGAGTCATAAGAGGATTTAATTGAAACGTTCAGGTTCAAGAGGAATCTATGGGGCAAGTCATCTATGCCTAAGGATCTCTTTCAAGTTTGATTTATGGAATGGGGTGATACAATAAGAAAGGGAAATGACAGGTGCAGAACAAAGAGCAGCCCAGGATCTGGTAAGTACTTTGAAACTAGCCAGCATTTGACCAGGCACTTAAGAAAAACATAGAAGCAAACTAGGATCTGGTAAGTGCTTTGAAACTATCCATCCTTTGATACACTTCTGATAGAACACAGATTAAAGACGAAGGGAAACTTGAAGGCAACCTTTGGAGCAGAAACTAGCGGGCTGGGACTCACCCTGATCCTCTCCTAGTTCTTCTTTACTTAGTTACTTCCAAGACAATCACAAAGATAACACAGGATGGCCTAAGATCTGATAAGTGCTTTGAAACTAGTCAGCTTTTAACACATCCTAAGGGAAACAGTCAAATAGTTGAGCAAACAAGAAAGGGACTCAGGGCTAACCTTTGATTTCCTCAATTCATTCCTTACACAACATATATGAAAGTAACATTTAAAAATAACATTCAGCAGTGACAAAGGATGAGGGAACGCCAGCATCCATGTACTTTAGATTGAATTAAATCATTCTCAAATAACACAGCAGAAAGAAAACATTTAAATAAAGATTTCTCAGCCAGAGAAGGTTACTGATATACAGTAGGCCCTAACATTGTTTAAACTGTTCTTTACAGTGGAAAATGAAACAAATTGAAAACAGAAACAAAACACAAGTTACAGTGAGAATAACATCACCATCAGCATAGACCAGGATCCCATAAATCAGCTTGTATTGATTGCTTCAAACCGGTTACAATCTTCAAGTCCAATGTTTTAATCCATCTCTCTTCACAACCTAACCTATTTGTTACAAGCAGAGCTCCAAGAGCCTATGAAACCACTATTTACAGTCAAGAGTTTTCCACTCAGAAACAGCTACAACACTTCAGCAATTACATTGACAACCAACTAATCCAACCCCTCACTCATCTTCTTCTGGAACATTTATAGAAGGATGAGGAGGTGAGATCTAATGAAAAGATCTCAAATACAATTAATGCAGAATTAACGTCTTCCTGGCCCCGAGAGGCTCGATGAATAATTTATACAGGTGTTGCACTGCATTAATGTGTTTACACTTATGAAGTAAGCTCAAAGGGGGCTTTTGTTGACCTTTGAGGCTCTGCGTACTGTTAGGGTTACTCTGCAAATATTCTGTCATTAACTCTGGTGCAGAAATAACTTCTTTGGTTGTTCCGAGGCATAATATATGATCCTGTTTAATAAATTCATCCTCTGATTGAGCATTCTGAGGCAATAAGTGGCACTGCGGTGGTTGAGGAATCAATTCGCCTCAAAGTATGGCGGTGGAAGCGATGTATCTGATGAACACTTTTAGGTTTTCCTTTAATCTGTGTTCTGAGTCGGGGATTAGGCTTTTGATAACCGTCTTAGCCGTAATCCCAGCCAATATATCCACTGATCTGCTGCTCTGGTTCACTGGGGTCTTCAATACCCGATACTCTTTCTCTGCGTCGATTTTGCCGGTATTCTTTGCTATGCAGGGCTGTGCAGGTAGAAAAAGGCATCAATGCCGTTAGAAACACCGATGAGACGTGAAAAATGACCTTGTGGGTGATTTCTACAGAGAAATTGAGACATAGAGGATCGTCACCCTCTAGGTCTGAGAACCCTGTTTAAAACACGAACAAATGACTTCTTCCCTGCAAAATACAAAAAACACGTAAAAAATCTGGTTTATAGGTCAATCTGCTTTGGAGGGCGTGCGGGAAAATGGAGCAATCGGAGCCGTCAATCGTAATGCGATCAACAGTCAAGCGAGTTCTGAAAAGTCAGCGGAGGAAAAATGGGATTGTACGATGGAATCGAGCGGTTGCTTGAGAACCGTCGATCTACGAAGATCGACGGTGAAGATCGGTTTTCAAACGCGCCGGGGGAAGTTAACGGGTAGGCAAGTCCGTTAAAGGCCGGGCATATGAGGCGATTAGCGACCGTCGGATGGGAGGGCCCAAATCCGACGGCGGAGATGGATCCCGCTGTGGGGCTTTGGTCCAATAGATAACACGCGGGCGATGTGGAGGGACAGCGGTTTTGGCACTGGGCGGAGAACACGTGTCGACCAGCGTGTGGAATCGCTGGCCGACGGGATAAAACCACCATTCGACGTCAAGTGGTGTGGGATGAAACCATGGTTTTGGAGACGGGTGCGGGGAAGGAGGATCCACCAGGTTAGGGGTGCTCCGCACTGTTGATCTGTGGGACAGATCGACAGTCGAGTTTTAATATAATTTCTTTGGCGGAGAACTTTATGAAAAATAAAATAAAACCCGATTTTGCGTTTTACGAAGGTTTTTTAAATGTTTTTCGGGCAAAAATAAATTTCAAGAGTTAAGCGCCTGTCTGTCTTAGCACGTGGTTCTGGCATCGGGGCATATGGAGGAAGATAAGGCAGGGGCTTAGCCTGAGGTGCCTAAGCCTAACGCATAGAAACATGTGTTTTTTATGGTTTCTCCAAAGAATTCCAAAAGGAAATATAGTTCCGATAAGGTTAAAACATGGGTTTTTTAACCTTGGGGAAAGAGATTAATGGAGGGACGAGGAATAACACATGGTTTGGTGGGGTTTTCATGAATAAAGGGAAATGGAAGAATGAAGGTAAACCGGAAGCAAGGGAGGGAAAAGAAAAAGGGATGCGGCAGTTTCTAACTTGGATTTTCATAGAATATCAGAGGCAGAGAGGAGGAAAAGTATGAAGAACCAACCAGCAGTTCATGATCTTACCAACAAACTTTAAGCACCAACAACTTCAGGAATGAATTTGTTTCTTGAAGGCTGCAAAGAATATTTAGCCACCAGCTGATATAATTGAAAAATATAGGTGGCTAACAGTGGCTCCACTTGGGGATGGTGCCTTCTTGAAGGCATCAAGAATTCAGACTTGATTTCTCTGGGATGCTGATTGGTGCTTGTCCCATTGCTTGCTCTTGCTTTTCCTTTGAAAAAATAATATCAGTTATGAAAGAAAGATGAATTTCATCAATACAACTTCTACCTACCCCAATCCTACTGATCTAACATTTTTTCTTCATCAGAGTGCACTTGGATTGGCAAACTCTATTCTCAACATTTTATTCTTTTGAAAGCAGGAAATCTAATCTATTTCTACTCCTTATTTCTCCCTGAAATCAGATTAAACAGTTGAGCTCAGATGTTTCTCTACCTAGTCTACTGTCTGTTGGGATTAAACAGTCCAACAAACCTTCATTCTCTAAATTCTACTATAGAAATTTAAAAATAGCCAAGTCAAGATTGAACTGTTTGACTTGCTATGATCTATGGCATAAAAACAAGCTGCACACAGACTATTATTTGCAGAAAATTTTAAATAAAAAACAGAAGGCTTAAGATCTGAAAATTTCTCATTATGGTCTTCTCTTATCTTCACAGCTCTGTTTTTCCTTTTCGGTGAGCTATCTTTATGTTTCCTCTGGTTCAAGTTTTGAGCGAATTAGAACCAGGTCTTCATTCTTTGACTCATAAATTAGAGTAGTTTTGAGTCATCTCTTTGGAAACTTTGGTTCAGATTTTGAGTTGGTTTGAACCATTAATTTATACCCTAATCTATCTACTGATAAGCCAAGATTAAATAGTTTGGCAAATCAAATTCGCTACCCTATCAGCAGAAAATTGAAAGCTAATTAGCCAAGATTAAATAGTTTGACTAATTAGAAGTGTGTTTTGAGGAGTGGCTTTTAAGCTTGCACACTTTCAGATTTATTTCTCTTTTTGGCATGGGGCTTTTCCTTTCTTGTTTTCGTTTCTGCCCTCTTTTCTTTCTTTCTTTGTTTTTGTATTTTTTGATTTTTCATAACTTTAAATGCAATGGTGGATGAAATGTTTACAGTGGAAAAAAGGGTAAAAAAGGCTTCAAACATGAAATAATTTAAGAAAGGTAATGCTTAAGCATCCTGCCATTGACAGGACCCCCAAACAATTCTATTCCATTCAGCTCTTGTAAGAAGAATGCATTGTTTCCAGCAACTGAATGAATGGAGTAAGGGCCAAGCCACAGATTGTCAAATTTACCATGCTTTCCCTTGTCCTCCCTCTTTGAGTCCCACTTTAAAACTTTGTCCCCAATATTGAAATTGCTGGCCTTCGTCCTTCTATCAAATATCTTCTTGATATTATCTTGTTTCTGCAATGCTTTGTTGTACACTTCCTCTCTGGTTTGCTGAAGATGAATGGTCTGATTTATTCTTCTGATTATGTCATTTTCTTCAGTCTGGAGCTCTTGAATTAACTTCATAACTGGTACACCAAGGCTATTAGGAAAAATTGCATCTGTACCATACACAAGCTGGAAGGGTGACATACCAATGGATTTCTTCAATGTTAATCTGTCAGCCCAAAGTGCATGGATTAGATTTGTGTGCCAAGACTTTTTGTTGTCCTCCAACAGTTTCTTTATTATGTTCACTAAGCTTTTGTTGGAAGACTCTGCAAGTCCGTTACCCTGAGGATAATAGGCTGTGGAGTGTCCCAATGTTATCTGATACTTGTGACAGAATTCCACCATTTTCTTTGACCCAAATGCTGCTGCATTATCTGTGATGATCTTGGTAGGACAGCCAAATCTGGAAAGGATATTGGTTTCTATGAATTTAATGATAACCGAATCATTGGCCTGTCTACAAGGAATGGCTTCTATCCACTTAGTGAAATAGTCTGTGGCGGTAAGGATCCACCTGTGCTGGGCAGAGGATGGTGGATGGATTTATCCTATGAAGTCAAGTCCCCATTGTTGAAAAGGGGCTTCAACAGCAATTGGATGCAGAGGAAGGGGTAGTAATTTTCTCTTGCCTTCAAACAGTTGGCATTTATGGCAAGTAGTTGTCAGCTTGTGTACATCAGGAAAAAGGGTGGGCCAATAGAAACCAGCCCTCAAAATTTTGTTGGCTGTTGACTTCCAGTACAAATGGCCTCCACACTCTCCTTCATGGAATTCCTGCTTAATTCTTTCTGCATCAAACTCAGGCAAACATTTAAGCAATATTCCACTTGCATTTTTCCAATAAAGACATTTATCAATAATGCAATAGTTTACAGCTTTCAGTTTTAAGAACCTTGCCTTTGTTTTAGATAAACCAGGAGGTGTATTCAAATTAAGCAAAACATAAACAATATCAGTATACCAAGGAGAATTCACAAAATGATCTTCAACAACGGGAGTTGAGAACTCTTCTTGGTTATCCAAAGCATTAATCATATTAATATCAAGAACTTCACAATTTGATTCAGCCATTAACCTAGCTAGACCCTGGCCTTTGATGAGCTTAGTGGGTTTAATCTCTAAATCATAATCAAGAATAACAGCAATCCACTTACCTCTCTTACCATCTGGATCCTGTGTTAGAATGTCTTTTACAACCGAATTTGGGACAAAGGCAATGATGTGTGAGTGAAGGATGTATACTCTGAAGTCTTTCAAAGCCTTTACCAAACCAAAAGCTTGTTTCTCCATAATGTTATACTTCAAAGGGGCATCCCTCAATGCCTTGCTAAAGAATGCAATAGGCTGCTCTTGTCCTTGTGGATTTTTCTGTAAAAGGATAGCAGCTATGGTATGTTCTGATGCAAATGAGAAGATATAAAAATCCTTTGAAAAATCAGGACTTATGAGAACCGGTGTCTTGGTTAACGCTTGTTTCACCAGTTCAAAGGATGTCTTTGCTTCTGAGGTCCATTTCACCCCTTGCTCCTTTTTCAACATGTTTGTGATATTCCTAAGGAGCTCAGCCAAGTTGGGAATGAACCTTCTCAAAAAGTTAATCTTTCCAATGAAAGACTGCAACTCTTTGATGTTTAGAGGATGGGAGATTTGCAATATAGCCTCAATCCTCATGGGATCTATCTTTATGCCCTCTTCTGAAATGATGTGTCCAAGAAGTTTACCTTCTTGGAGACCGAATAAAGTCTTCTTAGGGTTCAAAGATATCCCAAACCTTCTGCACTTCTCGAAAACTTTTCTCAAATGATCTAAGTGTTCTTCATCTGTTTTTGAAAACACAGTTACATCATCGAGATAGATAATGATGAAGAAGCCCAGTTCTTTCGAGAATGCTATGTCCATGGCTCTCTGAAAGGTTGCTCCAACATTCATTAAACCAAAAGGCATTTTCACATACATGAAAGTGCCCCATGGTGTAGTAAAAGCTGTCTTTAATTGATCATCAGGGTGGACTAGGACTTGATTATACCCTGAATAGCCATCTAGCAAAGAAATTCTTTTAGACCCCACCACCCTTTGTAAAATATGATCCATCTTGGGCAAAGGGTAGTTGTCTTTTAATGAAGCTTTGTTTAAATTTCTGAAGTCTATACAAAGCCTGATTTCTCCAGTCTTCTTCCTAACAGACACCAGATTAGATACCCACTCAGAATATCTAATAGGGACAATAATACCAGCATCGTGCATCTTCATGATCTTCTTCTTAACCAATGGCAACTGGACAGGGTTGATTCTGCGCAGTTTCTGTTTGAATGGTTTTTGGTTTTCTTTAAGAGGGATTTTGTGCTGTATTATTTCAGTGTCATAGGATTTAAGATATTCGTAACTCCATGCAAAAACATCAGAAAATTCTTTGAATAGCTCTAAGTATTTGAGTTTAATGTGAGCTGGTAAAGTTTTAGATAGTTTGATCAATTTCGGTTTTTCCTCACTGCCTATATTACATTCCTCCACTTCAGTTTCTACAGGTTCCAGTTTTGGTTTATTGGCCACATCATCAAAATCAAACAGTTCTTCTAGAGGGGCCAAACCCTTGGGCAAACTATCGTCCTTAGAATGCAGAGTTTCCAATTCCTCTGTTTCAGATTTTGCATTTGATTCTGTTTGGTTTCCAAGTTTGGTAGTCTGAAGGTTTATATCTACCAGTTGTGGAGACGGTTCTTCTTCGCCAAGAAAATTTTCTTCACTGCAGTCTGTATCATAATCTGAATCTGAACTATGGGGTTCAAACTCATTTCTGAATTGCATGAAGTCTTCTATTTGTTTACCTCCATCAAATACCTGCCAATATTTCTTGTTATCAGGGATAACTGGTCTGAATTTTATCTGAGAGGTGTCATCATACAAAATTGTGCAGGTTCTAGCAGCAAAGGCTAAATTTTGGGCTGCAATGTTTCTTTTCCTTGGGACAAAAGTCAGGGTGGACTCCTCAAATGTTTTCAAAAGATCTATGACATCATTCCTATAGGCCCTAAGTCTGGGGTGATTTGCATTATACTCCCCATTAACTTGCCTAATGATTAGTTCAGAATCCCCATACACATTGATTCTCTTGGCACCTATCTTTTTCAAGAGATGCAAGCCTAAGAGAAGGGATTCATATTCTGCTATGTTGTTGGAACACTGAAAATTTAATTTACATGAGATACATTCTGTATGATTGTTTTCAGTGTTGGTAATCCAGACACCTGCACCTGCATTTGTTTTGGTGCATGACCCATCAAAATACATAGTCCATAGAGGAACTTTTTCAGTTTGATGGATGGGCTGTGTATAATTTGATTCCTGAAGTTTTTCATTGGGTTGAGGGTTGTTTTTCTGACTGTCAAGTTTTAAGTTCAAAGGATTAATAACTTGCAGTTCAAGATCTGTATTTAGTTTGCTAGGATCTTTAGATGCAATAGACTGTTTCGGCGATCTAAAGTTGTGTTCCTCTCCCTCCGTTTCAGCCATTGATTCTGTTGAAATGATGTGTCCTGTAAGTGTTTCATCATTGAACATGATAAAAGAATCAAGGCTCGTATTTATAGCATAGAGAGGGGAGTTTTGAGGCCGATCTTGACTTGTCACTGTGTACTGCATGTGGGATTCCCTGTAAAGTCTTCTAGTCTGATTAAAAACAAGGATTGTCGCATAGGTCATGTCCATTTGCATAGTCCCCTGTAACTTAGCACCCCAAGACCTTGATAAAAGCATTCCATACTTTGGGGGTACATCAGCCACAACAACGTCCATGACTAAACATTTGGCTGGAATCTGGGCTAAGTTAACACAGAGATCTTTTATCAATCCTAGACATTTAACTCTGCTTGAGTCAAAGGAGTACAAATCTTTGTAAGGTCTAGTAATTTCAAGACCCAGGCTTTCCATTACAGCTTTTGGCATTAAATTATGGGAAGCGCCTGAGTCATGCATAGCATTGTGCAGAATTTTGTCATGAACGTTTAAGCTTACATAAAAGGGAGGGACAGGACCCTCTTGGAATTTTCCTTCAATATTTGGACCAAAAATAAGCTCTGGTTGGTCATCATTAAGATTAAGTGAATCTTCATTATCCTCTAAGTTCAAAGCTTTCAAAATTTTGGACCTATATACATGTTGGGCAGCTAACTTAGTTAAGGGAACAGAGATTTTGATTTTTGAGATTTCCTGTTCTAGGCTAAAAAGGTTTTGACTCTTTAAAACATTGATTTCAGCCTTGTTTGCTGCCACTTTATCAGCAATAACAGCTTGCTGATTCGGTTTATCTACAGTTGAAACGATTGTCTTTCCAGGGGTACTAACCGAGGTGCTAGTACTGCTAATGTTTGCACTCTGTTTTTCAATATTTTGAGTGTCTTTCCCTTTACCACTACCAGAATTATCAGCCACTGTAGTGTCCTTTTGTTTGATTGTTTTAGACTTAGTTGCAGTGCTGTTTTGAGAAGGTTTGCCAGAGATTTCCTTGTTGGGGGTTTGTTGATTAGACCTACTTCTGAGTTCATATTCCCTTGAAGGCTGTATGACAACGTTTTCCATGTTTTGATAGTAATTCTCATTATCATCTCTTCTGTCATCGTAAGGTGTATAAAGACCTTGTTTATTATCATAATGAACCTCAAAGTCATCATCCTCTACCCCAAATAAGTTTATATCATTATCCTCTGTTATTTCATCTATTTGTTCAACCTCACTTAAAAAGTTTTGATGAAAAGGAGGAATGATCTGCTGATCACCTTCCCTAGGTCTGTTTGGAGGCTGATTTCTTCTAATATTCTGATTCTGGTTTTGGTTTCTGTTTTGAGGAGCGTTTTGATTTAGACTTGCTTGCGCTCTCTCTAGAATGCTCATTTTCTTCATCATTTATTCCATCATTCTTTCCATCTTCGAGCTTGAAGTGGAAGGGGTGGTTTCCTCTCTAAAAGATACTCTCTTTTCAGCTTTCATCCTTGCTCTTTTCTCCATGAGGTTAACTTCCACAGAAAGAGCACCTCTTTGCATATCTTCAAGGGTTGCAAAAACTCTTTCTCTGAGTGACTATGTCATGTCCAGATCAAACCCTTCAGGAAATTTGTTTAAAGCTGAGCCCTGAGGAGGTTTTAGTTCAGGGGAAAGTGCATTATACACGCTGTTAAATATGGTACAATAAGCTTGTACACTTTCCCCAGGATTCCTATGGAGATTGTTGTAATCAGCAAGGACTTGGAGAGGATTCTTTCTCACTTCCCACTTGTTTAAGAATGTTTGATGGAAGGCTTGGAGGTCGTTAATACTATGGGGGGTTAAACGTTTGAACCATTTTCTCACTTCTCCCCCCAAACTTTGAGCAAACAGTCTGATTTTGACAGACTCATTATCAATTTCATTTATGTCAAAGTAGTCATTCATCTTGTCCACATGTTGAGATGCTGTTATAGTATTACTAGCATCAAATAATGGAATTTTGGACTGATAGTCCTGTGGAAGATTGACTAGTGGTACAGGAAGGACTAAGGGAGCATACCATGCTACCATGATATGTGGTGGGGGTGGATTTACAAGAGGAGGTGTGGGTTGAAGTGGAGTGGTTTGAACAGTGGATGAAGGATGAATAGAAGTGGATGGAACAGTAGTAGATCTCTGAGCTGATCTTGGATGAGAGACACCTAGATTATGTAAGAAATGTAAATCGGGAGGTGTTGATTCTCTATTCCCAAGGGTTTCACCTGTTTCGGGAGATGAAAGTGAAGGCTCAGAAACTAGCTGATCTAAATCACCAAATGACCTAGTCCTGAATGGGTTTAAAAAGTCAGTTTGTGATTTCTGAAGAGCTGAAAGATTTTCAGGGACTGAATTAGCTCTTAGGGATGATCTGAAAACAGTTGAAAATTGTATCTTAGGAGACTTCCTAAGGATTCTTTCCGGGTTGTCAACTATCTCAGGAGGATCTGGGTCAGGATAGGCTCTAGTGTGAATCTTTTTAGGAGCCACTATGCTAAGTTTTTATACCCAAGTAAACAAGAAAATTTCAACCAGATATGACAATCTTTAGGAGGTTAACCAATCTGTTTTTTGCAATTTTTAAATCCCACAGTCCTTTAACTGAGTTTGAATGATTTTATAATGATAAGGGTTCTTCCCAGTGGAGTCTTAAGGTCTGTTCAGGATTGTGGAGTCGCCGGGTGGAAAGTTCAAAATGTTTTCAAAGGAGTACACTGTCCACCACAGTGTTTGTGAAACATTCCTTTCCGAGGATATCTCAAAACACAACAAACTCTAACCAGAGATTGACTGGGAGGGAATTCACCAGATATGTCACCCCTAAGAGAGGATGAGACCCGGAGGCTACCTGGCCCTTTCCAGACTCTGTCTAAGAGTATATGGTAAAACACATCAAAGATGTATACAAGATATCAAAACTAGTGTTTTACTACCAATCTGAAATGTTTTTGGTATTTTCTGGATTGTTTTATTGGTGGTTTAAAAGAATGTCCTAACTCTGCCTCAAAAATTAGCTACGGTTATGAAACAAAGACAGTCTATCCTTATGGCTAAGCTAGCCGATTTTCCAAGGTTAGATAAAAACTTAAAAGAATCCTAGGATTGACCTAGTTTGTCACTGATTCAATTGAGCTTCATCATGATTACCATTTCTTGGTAGTGCTTGAAAAGGCTGCTTTTTACTCTCAAGGTCTTATAAAGGTTTTGATTTTTTCCCCAGTGGAGTCGCCAGAAATGTTAGGTCTCTGTAACAAGCAAGATTGGCAAAGTCCGATCACAGAGTTAACATCATTTCAACCAAATTTGGGATTCTAGGATCTAGCCCTCCTGAATCCGGAGAGGGATCTCTCCAATATGTACAAATATGGATATTGTCTTTGAAGTTTAGGGTGATGATATTAGGCTAGTTATGAAGGCCAAGGGTTTTGTTTGGTTTTCTCGGATGGTTGAACATAGTTGCTGTCTGAGGCGGAAAGATCTATATGCAAATAGGTTCAAAGGTGAGAAGTTGCAAGCAAGAGAGTAAGCTTTGATCATGAAGAAAGATGATGTCAAGTTTTCAATCCATTGGGCTATGGAGTCATAAGAGGATTTAATTGAAACATTCAGGTTCAAGAGTGGTCTATGGGGCAAGTCATCTATGCCTAAGGATCTCTTTAAAGTTTGATTTATGGAATGGAGTGATACAATAAGAAAGGGAAATGACAGATGCAGAACAAAGAGTAGCCCAGGATCTGGTAAGTACTTTGAAACTAGCCAGCCTTTGACCAGGCACTTAAGAAAAACATAGAAGCAAACTAGGATCTGGTAAGTACTTTGAAACTAGCCAGCCTTTGATACACTTCTAATATAACACAGATTAAAAACGAAGGGAAACTCGAAGGCAACCTTTGGAGCAGAAACTAGTGGGCTGGGACTCACCCTGATCCTCTCCTAGTTCTTTTTTACTTAGTTACTTCCAAGACAATCACAAAGATAACACAGAATGGCCTAAGATCTCATAAGTGCTTTGAAACTAGTCAGCTTTTAACACATCCTAAGGGAAACAGTCAAATAGTTGAGCAAAGAAGAAAGGGACTCAGGGCTAACCTTTGATTTCCTCAATTCATTCCTTACACAACATATATGAAAGTAACATTTAAAAATAACATTCAGCAGTGACGAAAAGATGAGGGAACGCCAACATCTCTGTACTTAGACTGAATTAAATCATTCTCAAATAACACAGCAGAAAGAAAACATTTAAATAAAGATTTCTCAGCCAGAGAAGGTTACTGATATACAGTAGTCCCTAACACTGTTTAAACTGTTCTTTACAGTGGAAAATGAAACAAATTGAAAACAAAAACAAAATACAAGTTACAGTGAGAATAACATCACCATCAGCATAGACCAGGATCCCATAAATCAGCTTGTATTGATTGCTTCAAACCGGTTACAATCTTCATATCCAATGTTTTAATCCATCTCTCTTCACAACCTAACCTATCTGTTACAAGCAGAGCTCCAAGAGCCCATGAAACCACTATTTATAGTCAAGAGTTTTCCACTCAGAAACAGCTACAACACTTCAGCAATTACATTGACAACCAACTAATCCAACCTCTCACTCATCTTCTTCTGGAGTATTTATAGAAGGATGAGGAGGTGAGATCTGATAAAAAGATCTCAAATACAATCAATGCAGAATTAATGTCTTCCTGACCCCGTGAGGTTCGATGAAGAAATTCTACAGGTGTTACATTGCATTAATGTGTTTACACTGATGAAGTAAGCTCGAAGGGAGCTTGTGTTGACCTTTGAGGCTCTGCGTACTGTTAGGGTTACTCTGCAAACATTCTGTCATTTAAATCTGGTGCAGTAATAACTTCTTTGTTTGTTCCGAGGCATAATATCTGATCTTGTTCAATAAATTCATCCTCTGATTGAGCATTCTGAGGCAATAGGTGGCACTGTGGTGGTTGAGGAATCAATTCGCCTCAAAGTATGGCGGTGGAGGCGATCTGTCTGATGAACACTTTTAGGTTTTTCTTTAATCCGTGTTCTGAGCTGGGGATTAGGCTTTTGATAACCGTCTTAGCCGTAATCCCCGCCAATTTATTCATAAAACTGCTGCTCTGGTTCATTCTGTCCTCAAAATCGGACATCCTTTCCCTGCATCGATTTTCCGGTATTCTTTGCTATGTAGGGCTGTGCAGATAAGAAAAAGGCATCAATGCCGTTAGAAACACCGATGAAACGTGAAAACTGACCTTGTAGGTGATTTCTACAGAGAAATTGAGACATAGAGGATCGTCACCCTCCAAGCCTGAGAACCCTGTTTAAAACACGAAAAAATGACTTCTTCCCTACAAAATACAAAAAACACGTAAAAAATCTGGTTTATAGGTCAAACTGCTTTGGAGGGCGTGCGGAAAAATGGAGGAATCGGGGCCATTGATCATATTGTAATCAATGGTCGGGGGCGTTCTAAAAAGTCAGCGGAGAAAAAGGGGATTTGTACAATGGAATCAGGAGAATGAATGTAAGCCGTCGATACACAGAGATCGACGGCGGAGATCGAAACATGGCCGCGCAGTGGATAGATTAACGGGCGCGCAGGTTGGATGGAGGACAACCGTTGGATGCGGGGGTCTCAATCGGACGGTGGCTACCAATTCCGCTGAGTGGCTTTGGTACGAAGCTTAACGCGCGGGCGATGTGGTTGCACGGAGGTTTTGGAACGAGGCGGAGGACACGTGTCGGCCAGCGTGTGGAATCGCTGGTCGACGGGAGAAAACCATTTTGGCGCGGGAAGCGGTGCGGGATATATACCATGGTTTTTGGAAAAGAGCGCGGGGGAGGGGGTCCACCAGGTGAGGGGTACTCCACACCGTTGATCCATGGGACAGATCGACGGTCGAGTTTTAATATAATTTCTTTGGCGGAGAACTTTATGAAAAATAAAATAAAACCCGATTTTGCGTTTTACGAAGGTTTTTCAATGTTTTCGGGCAAAAATAAATTTCAAGAGTTAAGCGCCTGTCTGTCTTAGCACGTGGTTCTGGCATCGGGGCATATGGAGGAAGATAAGGCAGGGGCTTAGCCTGAGGGGCCTAAGCCTAACGCATAGAAACATGTGTTTTCTATGGTTTTTCCAAAGAATTCCAAAAGGAAATATGATTCCGATAAGGTTAAAACATGGGTTTTTAACCTTGGGGAGAGAAAATAATGGAGGGATAAGGGATAACACATGGTTTGGTGGGGTTTTCATGAATAAAGGGAAATGGAAGAATGAAGGTAAAACGGAAGCAAGGGAGGGAAAAGAAAAAGGGATGCAGCAGTTTCTGACTTGGATTTTCATAGAATATCAGAGGCAGAGAGGAGGAAAAGTATGAAGAACCAACCATCAGTTCATGATCTTACCAACAGACTTCAAGCACCAACAATTTCAGGCCTGAATTTGTTTCTTGAAGGCTGCAAAGAATATTTAGCCACCAACTGATATAATTGAAAAATATAGGTGGCTAACAGGGGTCAAACTAGAGGTTGGCCATTTTTTCATATTTGAGTGTCTAATATATACTCATGTATCTTCAAAGAATATGAGGAAGAAGGGTACCTCGACACAAAAGGGCATATTTGTTGGGTATAGTGAGACTTCAAATGCATACAATGTGTACATTCCTTTGCAGCGAGATACTGTGGTTAGTATGGATATCATATTTTAAGACAATAAAGCATTTAGGAAGTCACATGAACACCTTCAAGTAGTGGTAGAGGATAAGGAGTGAGAACCTTTGAATATTAAGAAGAGACCAACACCACTAGTAATAAACACTTAGTCTTCATATCAAGAGGAGGAGTTGGAGGCTCATTCTCGTTCTATCAAGAGGAGGTTGAGATGGAAAGATAATAAATTAAGAGATGTCCAAGAGAATTTGGAGGCTACTATGAGTACTTTTAGAGAGAGAAAACCACTAAGTAAGTTTGATAGTTACTTGGAACTCATGATTGACATCATTAATTTTGAGCCTAGCAATTATGAGGAGGAAGAAGGAGCCATGGTGGAGTATGCTTCCATTATGAAAAGTGAAGTGTGGGAAAATTTTCCAAGGCTATAGGGGAAATAAATGATGATTTTGAGATGGATATTTAATATCAAACATGTTTCATATGGAAGTATTGAAAATCATAAGGAAAGGTTCTTGACAAGAGGGTTCTTCGAGAATGAGGGAATGAAATCCGAGCAAATATTTGATCCAACTTCCAAGTATACTTCTATCACATTGGTTATATCTATTACTTCAAAGATAGGGAAAAGGATACATCATATTGAATTGAATACAACATTCTTTAATGGAGTTATTAACGAGATGTACATTGAGAAACCACATGTTTTTGAGGTGCGTGCAAGAGGGTCTCATTTATGCATGTTGAAGAAAGTGACTATACAGACTTAAGTAGATGCCAAGAGCATGGTAATCAAGGATTTATGGATATCTTCTAGGTATGGGTTTAACCAATATTGAGGTGGATATTGACCTATATTACAAACTTATTAGTGATGGTCCACTCATCTTGGTACTTTATGTTGATGATGTATTTCACATAGGGTTAGAGAAGCTCATGGATATGTGCAAGTGATATATATCTATAAATTTTGAGATGAAAGACATCAACATAATGCACTAATTTTTTGGATTGGATGTGTGAAAACATATAGGCAATATTTTCTTGGAATAGGGAAAAATATGGAGTTGATATCTTGAGGAGATTTGAGATGGTGGATTGCAGGCATATATCCACACCCATGATCACCAATCTAAAAAAGTTGATTGCCTCAGATTTAGAATTTTTGGAGCCTACTTTGTATAAGAAGTTGATTAGTATCTTGATGTATTTGGTAACCACTAGGCTAGATATATGGTTTGCTGTGAATACCCTAAGCCAGTTTATGGTGCACCCAAGGAGGGTGCATTGGTTTACAATACTTATGAGGTACAATAGAGTATGGACTAAGATAATTCGAGAATTGTGGAGTGTAGTTCCAGGGCTATACAAACTCATATTAGGTTGGGAGTGCAGTGGATAGGAAACAAATCTTAGGGTGCTACTTCAATTTGGGATCGGTCATGATTTCATGGTTTAGCAGGAAGTATAATTTAGTACCCCTCATTTCAAAAAAGGTAGAGTATATGGTAGCAATTTTGGTAAGTCATGAGGCCATTTGACTCTGAAATATGCTCACATGATTATTTGGTCTTGAGTTGGATCACACTATGATTCATTATATAATCAAAGTTGCATCAAACTCTCAAAGTATCCAAGAATATAGAGATCGTATATCACTTATCAAGAGTTAGGGTCTAGAGGGGAGCTGTGAAGCTTGAATACATCTCCACAAATGTGTCGGTTCCAAATATTCTTACCAAGCCCCTAGTGGAGGGGAAGCTTGTCTTATATAGAGATAAGATGGGGGTGGTGCGAAATACCTTCTTCGCTAGGAAGGAGTGCTTAAAATGATTGTAGCTTGGATAGGTGCTTTTACATAGGTAAGGTATCAAGCATGCACAAGATGTCCAAATACTCTATAGGTACTTTCTCAATTTATTTAGTGACTTTTATGATACTTTCATATTTTTATCTTAGGAAGACACATTGATTAATTAATTAATGTTAACTATTTGGCTAAGGTTTTCTAAAGAACAGTGAATTGTTCACTTTAGTGAATTAGATATAATATCTATTGTTGACATCAAGAGAATATTAGGATTTAATCCTAAGCATCAATCACTTAAGATATTAGGGTTAGGGAACTAGTTCAAATAGAAATTATAAGAGAAATCTTAAGGAGAGGAGGAAGACACATTAAATCATTGAGGGAGAACTTTTATCATGTGGAGAGTGGGAGACTAAAGGCTAAAAATAAGGAAGTGTTGCAACATGAAATTATGGAGGAATATCATGGAGTTCGATATCTTGAAGGGTCGAATTTGTGTTTGTGTGTGAGGGGGGGGGGGGGGGTGGTTAAACTCATTTTAGAGGCTTGTGTATGGATTAATATGGGTCACAACCTAGTGACAAAAATAATTTATCTAGTGTTTGGGCCATATAGGGCTAAGGGAGAGGATTTTGAAATGGAAATTAAAGAAGTTGATTTTTCTAAGGGTCAAGTTTTCTAGTGGATCAAACTTTCCCACAGGGTGAGATTTCTAGGTTCCATTTTGCAGTATAATTTTTTTGTTTGTCTATGGGATATTTTTCCTTTAAGGGAGCCATTAGTTATTTTAAGTAATACAAGTGAAGAATAAATTGGAGGTTTTTAAATTTATGATGTGTGACTGATTTTCTACTTGAGATTTTGTTGCATTTTTATGGTTAAAATATTGGTGTATTTTTATTCGACTCTTCAAAAAATTAATTTACTAGGTTAAATAATATATGAGTATAAAATATTGTTGGGAATATAAAATCAAATATTATATGAGGGAATTTAACACAAAACACCCATCAAACATAAAGGAAAATGTTAAGGCATAATTATATGTCTTTTCTCCTTAGTAAGCTATTGTAATGAAAGGTCAATATGATAAAAATATCCTACGATTTTGATCTTATGGGATTTGTAGATAGCCCATGAACAATGTAAATGGAAAATATTATCACCTAATACTATGTCTTCTGGCCTTAGTAATTTGTTGTAGTGGAAACCTCAAAGTGACAACTATATCCCACAATTGCGATGGTATGGGCTTTACACATGGCCCATGAGGTATAATAATATATTTATGGCCTAAGATCCCGTACTATATACGTAAACATATACATGGTGCACCAATCCTTGAAATGTTTACCACATATAACTCATCGTACAAGGGCATGAGTTATGGTCTAAGGCATCACAAATGGCCCATGAGTCATTATGGTAATTTGTATGGTTTTATACTTATGAAGTTTTCCAGTAGACCATTCCTTTGACCATAAGAACCATATTTGGTGTTACAAATATATTTGAAATGTCCATTGTATCATATAGGGCACATAGTCAATGGCCTAATGCCCTAAGCTTGGACCAAAAACCTTGAAGTATAATGGTAGTTTGTAAGGTTTTTTTGTTTGACTTAGATTAGGCCTATCACAGGCATGCTCACGTGACAAGGATTTTCTATGAAATATTTGTCATGTGTTGGCTTGAGACCTTATTCAATATGGGTTTTGATCCCCAAAGACAAAATCTATGGTATAAGATTTTATGTGTATAGGTAGATTAAATTAAAATAAAATTTACAAGGTAAATATCAACCTTAAATTTAAGAAATTAGTACTCAAAGTTAAACAAATAAAAAAATGAAATTTATTAAATGTATTAAATGATCAAAGGTGACAACTTATAACCATTACTAATATACAAAAATATTTGGTGACCTTTAGTAATCATCACCATTACCCTGAGGGAGTTTTGGTGATGGGAATTAGGCAATCATCACCAAGTTTAGTTACAAAATCAATAATTTGTAAAGGGCTTGAAATATTGTTCATTAGGGGAATTTTGAGGGAAAAAATGGGCCTCAAAAAGAAAAATTTACTAGCAAATTAAAATTTAAGAGAACGAGTAAGATTCAAGATGATGATGTCATCAACAAGGGAGAATATTTTTGGAGGGAAAGAAGAAAAATTATTTTTTTAATAATATTTTTGACTTATCTCCTTGTGGATTTACTCAAATTTCAAGTGTCTAGACTCATTGGACGTGGAAATAGATTCAAATCCAATGAAGACCCACACTTCATAATTTTGAGTAGACACACACTGAAAAATGTGCTTTGTGCTTCATGTGTGTGAAACATGTCTTTTCATGTGTTTTGAATTTCTCTGAGTGTGGGTATACTCTGAAGTATGTAGAGTTGGTACTTGTTGGACGTGAAATATAATTACGCATCCAGCGTGTGTATACACTTGAAATTTGAGTAAACCTACAAGGTGATAAGTCAAGAATATAATTTAAAAAAAAATAGTTTTCTTTCATTTGTTTTAAAAATTCATCTGTTATTTTATTGTTTGTACCATTATTTTATTATTTTCATTAGGAGATCCATTATAGTCATCAATATTCACCTAATGTAATTTTGATGCCAAAACATGAATGGGCGATGATTTTAAAAGGCCCATCATTGTTTTAGTCACCGAAGCCACTAATGGAAATGATTTCTTAATGACCATCACCAAAGAGACTTATGACAATGATCCCCAAATAATCATTTCCATAAGTGGCTTTAATGATGGTCATTAAAGGCCTACCTTGGTCCTACCTATCACAAATCACTTTTTGGTGTAGTGGTTTAAATTCACAGTCAAATGCATGGGCCTTAGATGATGTCACTCCTAATCTAGAATCAATATTGTGGTCTTAGATGTTGAGATTCAACAAGATGATGATCCTAGTGAAAATTAAGCACCTTCACTAGGTGGGGCCCGCAAGCTACTTTTAGGTGTATGTCTATTTTTAGAATGGTGAGCATATTCTAAAATTAGCAGGAGACTAATTCTAGATGGTTGAGAAAATTCTATCTTTAGATGAGTTTCTATTTTTAGATCATGGGTGAAGTCTATTTATAGATCACATATCTAAAAATAGAATGCATGTCGATTATTACTAGCCCTTAATGATAATCAAACAATAAATAATAATGTAGTCTCTTGAAGCACTTGATTTCAGTTAACTGATGTGGCAAACCAGTTAGTTGAAATAATTACGCATTCCAAGGTTGGTTGGTGGGACATGCACAATGGACTTCGTTGTAACTGATTGTAGCAGAGTTGTAACAGAGTTGGAAGAGTAGTTATGTGAGTTGTTATTTAGTTTAACTCAGTTAAGTGAGTTAAAATCAGTTGTGCTAGTTGTAACTAAAGATACACTAGTGAGAGATCAGTGAATTAATTATTTAATTAATTCACAAGTAGTGTCTCACTTGCAAATGAAGAAATACAATAGTTAACTACTTGCATGTCAGATCCAATGGAGACCCAGTGGAGAGATAGGTGAATGGGTGTGTTTAACTATTAGTTGTGACTATAGTGATGCATTCAATGCATATACACACACATTGGGGTTTCCAATGAGGATTGCGCAGTCAAGACAAGGAAAGATCGAATTCATTCATGTATCTTCTTTAGCAGGGATTGTGCAGTGGAGGCAGGCTGTCATGAGGAAATAAATTGGTGCATGTGTGAACCAATTTTTGTATGATAGTGTGAGACAATTGTATATTGTACTGAGAGCTCTATGAGCTGAGCTTTGTATGAGATTGTTTCATGATAAATGATATACATAATATATGATATTTGGGGTTTTTAGCTTTAAGCTTTCCCGGTAAAAACATCTTGTTATGTGCGATTGATTTTTCTTCATGTGTTTGCAATTGGAGATTTAATTTCCACAAAGAATTGAGTATAAGGATTCTATATTTAACAGTGGATTTAATTTTTACATAAGGGGAGTCTGGTAATACATAATTATATTAAAATTTCTACTTGGTATAGGAGCAATGTTAATTACTGAAGATTGCAATATTGAAGCAGTGCTGAGTTTTGTTGGTGGAACAATTCAAATTTGTTGCAAGAATTTCTTGGTGCGACAGTTGAGTAAACATCGAAATGGCTTTCAATGGTTTACAGTTGGAGTATGCACTCAGGGGTAGCTCAAACTACATAGCCTGTAAGGACAGGATGGAGGCGGTGCTTGAAGATAATGGCTTGAAGGAGTTCATCGATAACGCTGTTCATAAGCCCACTTCGACGGATGCTGCATTACT
The DNA here is from genome assembly GCA_034641835.2 of Pinus albicaulis. NCBI lineage: Eukaryota > Viridiplantae > Streptophyta > Pinopsida > Pinales > Pinaceae > Pinus > Pinus albicaulis. Next base: position 1,053,447,283 of record CM076578.1, read on the forward strand.
TGACGCCTGGAAAAAGAAAGTAGTGAAGACGAGAAGGATTCTGTTGGAAGGAGTGAAAGACCATATTGTGTCAAGCCTTCATGGGAAATCCACCCCATTTGCAATGTGGAAGGCTTTGACAGATATTCCAAAGAAGCAGCGACCATAGTTAGTTGGCGTTGAAGGATAAACTCAGAAAAATCAAAATGGAGAAGGGCGACAGTATTCCAAAGTATCTCACGAATTTTTTCCAATGTAGGGATGAACTGGGGAGTGTGGGAATTATTGTTTTTGATGATGATTTGGTGAGCTTGGCTCTCTTCGGTCTTCCTAAGAGTTGGCATAGTTATCAAGACTTTGTCAACGGACGGGAAAAACTACCAAATCGGGAATGACTCTGGTCGGATCTAGTGCAGGAGGAGTTCAGGTGGAACACCAGGGATGGCTCTTCATCAAAGCATGATGATGAAGAGGATTGTGTTTTGGCTACCAAATAAAGGAAAGGGAAGGGGAGGAAATTCCATTCAAAATCTGAGGCTAAAGGCAAGAAGCTAGAATTATCCAAGGTGAAGTGTTTTCACCATCACGAACATGGGCATCTCGCCACTAACTGCCCACTTGCTGCTAGAGCTGCAGCTGGTGAGGCCCTTGCCTTGCAATTTGAACTTGATTTATATTTGATCACATGCTTGGTTTCAAGTGCAATGGGATCGGTGTGGTATCTTGATAGTGGTGCTTCCTTCCACATGACAAGAGATAAGGAGCTTTTCAGCAACTTGGAGGAGAAATATCTCCAAATGCATATAGAGATGGGCGATGATGGACGATACAGTGCGACCGACATTGGTACCATTACCTTTGAGAGGGAGTCAGGTAAACCATTTCTGTTGAAATATGTTATGCATGTTCCAGGTCTAAAGAAGAACTTGGTCTCAGTCACGATGTTGGAGGACAAAGGTTATGACGTTGTTTTCAGTGATGGAAAAGCTTTCCTGAGACATAAAACAACGGGTCAAACCAAGAGGATAGGGATTCGAGTCAAGAATCTCTACAATATGGAGGTAGATGGCCGCGTTGCAATGTTGGGCAAAGAAGAAGAAGTGGTGAGCCGGAATGAGGGCGAATTATGGCACAGGATATTAGGCCATCTTCACCATGGCGCCTTGAAGATTTTGCAGTAAATTTCTACTAGAATTCCCAAGGGAACACTTGCGTGGATAGATCATTGCAAGGGATGTATTATGGGTAAGTTTGTGAAGACCACCTTTCATGAAAAGGAGAACCATGCTTTGGTGATCCTAGAGAGAGTTCACACAGACGTGTGTGGGCCATTCTCAGTTTCTTCAACAACAAAACACATGTATTATGTTATTTTTGTTGATGAATATTCTTGTAGATGCTGGATCTTCTTCATGCAGAAGAAAGCTCAAACATTCTCAAAGTTCTATGAGTTTAAAGCATTGGTGGAGAAAGAGTCGGGGAAGAAAGTGAAGGCTCTATTGAGAGATAATGGTGGTGAATATATCTCAAACGAATTCAAAGACTTCTGTAGCAAAGAAGGAATTCGAAGAGAACTCATAGTGCCTCATAACCCACAGCAGAATGGGGTCGCAGAGAGGAAGAACAAAATGATCATGGGTGCTGCACGAGCTATGCTGCATGATTAGGGCCTACCAATGCACTTGTAGGCGGAAGCATGCAACACTGCGGTTTATGTGAAAAACCATTTTTCTCATAGGGTACTTGGCATGAGTACACCTGAAGAAGCTTTTACTAGTAAGAAACCAGAATTTTATCACTTTAAGGTTTTTTTCTCATCTGTTTATGTTCATGTGACCAAGAATGCCAGGAAGAAGCTGGAGCCGACTACTAAAGTTGGGATATTTTTGGGGTACACAGAAACACCCCATAATTATCATGTGTATTTTCCAAACAGTCAAATGACTGTGGTGCGATGGGATATAAAATTCAATGAGGAGAATGCCATGAAGTTGTCGCTTGAGAGGGAGCTACACTTGCATGTAGAGGAGGAACTGCTTGTTCCAAAAGATGAGCCTCTATATGTGGATCAACCACAGGAGGAGGATCATGGAGTGGAGGAGTCCACTCATGTAGAGCCAAACATCAGAACTAGAAGAAGGCATAACACCGAAACTGAGAGGCTAGAGCTTGATGCGGCACAGAATGTAGGAGCCCCTACTTCACAGCATAGACATAGACAATCTCCTGAGTGATTCACTAGATACATGGCTCTCATGAGAAAATGTATTGTGATAGAGCCATCTTCTTTTCAGGAAGAAATGCAGGAGCCCACATGGGTAGATTCAATGGTGGAGGAGTATGACTCCATTTTCAGAAACAGTGCTTGGGAAATTGTTCCAAGGCTGATTGATAAATCAGTGGTAGGTTCAATATGGATCTACAAGGTAAAGCAAGCTGCTGATGGGAGTGTTGAGAAGTATAAGGAAAGATTTTTTTCTCGGGGCTTCTCACGGATCGAGGGGATTGATTATGAAGAAACCTTTGCACCTGTCGCACAATATTCTTCCATAAGGACCATCCTTGTTCTCTCAGCGCAGATGGGTTGGCACATTCATCAGATGGATGTGAAGAATGCGTTCCTTAATTGGATCATTGAGGAATAAGTGTACATTGAGAAAAATGAAGGATTTGATATATTCAGCAGCGAGTCACATGTGTGCGGACTCAAAAGAAAGTTTTATGGGCTGAAGCAAGCACCCCATGCTTGGTACACTCGGATCGACAGCGATTTCACTGGACTTGGCTTCACCAAGAGCGAGGCAGATGCAAATCTATACTAGATTTTGGTGGAGGGTAAGCTTTTAATCATTGTTCTTTATGTTGATGATTTAATACTGACTGGTGATGAGTAGTTGATACACTCATGCAAGGAGGACCTTGGAAAGGAGTTCAAGATGAAGGATATGGGCCTCCTTCATTATTTCCTTGGATTGGAAATATGGTAGCGAGAAGGTGAATTGTTTGTGTCTCAAGGAAAGTATGCAAGGGAGATACTCGGTAAGTTTCACATGGAGGGCTGCAAACCCATGGATACTCCTCTTCCAGGAAATTGGAGGAAAGAGGATGCTACATCGACAGAGGTAGTGGATGCTACTGTCTATCAATAGTTGGTGGGTTCGCTCATGTATTTAGTTAATACAATACTGAACATATGCTATGCGGTGAACCAACTTAGTCAAGCAATGGTTAAGCCTACCAAGCTCTTTTGGAAGGTGGGCAAGCATGTCCTAAGATATCTCAGGATAATATCTGAGTATGGCTTATGGTACAAACATACGGGTGAGGTGAAGTTGCATGGCTTCACTGATGCAGATTGGGCAAGCAGCCCAACGGACAGAAAGAGCACACCAGGAGGGGTTTTCAGTATCAGATCTACAATTTTTTCTTGGTACAACAGGAAACAAAGATATATGGCACTCAGTTTAGTGCAAGTGGAATACATGGCAGCAAGTCAAGATGCATGTGAGGCTATCTGGATGAGGAAGATCCTGGTCGGTTTGTTCGATTCTCATGTAGATCCTAAAGTGATTCATTGTGATAATCAGAGTTGCATTAAACTCTCGATTAATCCTGTGTTTCATGATAGATCTAAGCATATAGATATCTGGTATCATCATATCAGAGATTGTGTGCAACTAAAGATCATGTTGCTTCAGTACATTCCTACGGAAGATCAGGATGCATATTTCTGACGAAGGCGCTCACCAGGAGCAAATTCGAATACCATAGAGACAATATCGAGGTAAAGGATAATCTCTTTCTTGTTGAGAGGGAATGTTGAGAATCAACAAGATGATGATCCTAGTGAAAATTAAGCACCTTCACTAGGTGGGGCCCGCAGGCTATTTTTAGGTGTATGTCTATTTTTAGAATGATGAGCATATTCTAAAATTAGCAGGAGATTAATTCTATATGGTTGAGAAAATTCTATCTTTAGATGAGTTTCTATTTTTAGATCACGGGCAAAGTCTATTTATAGACCACATATCTAAAAATAGAATGCATGTCGATTATTATTAGCCCTTAATGATAATCATATAATAAATAATAACTTATTCTCTTAAAGCACTTGATTTCAATTAACTGACGCGAAAAACCAGTTAGCTGAAGGAATTACGCATTCCAAGGTTGGTTGGTGGGACATGCACTATGGACTTCGTTGTAACTGATTATGGCAGAGTTGTAACAGAGTTGGAAGAGCAGTTGTGTGAGTTGTTATTTAGTTTAACTCAGTTAAGTGAGTTAAACTCAGTTGTTATAGTTGTAACTAAAGATACACTAGTGAGAGATTAGTGAATTAATTATTTAATTAATTCACAAGTATTGTCTCTCTTGCAACTAAATAAATACAATAGTTAACTACTTGCATGTCAGATCTAGTGGAGAATCAGTGGAGAGATAGGTGAAAGGGTGTGTTTGACTATCAGTTGTGACTATAGTGATGCATTCAATGCATCTACACACGCATTGGAGTTGCCAATTGTAGAAATTAGCTGAATAAATCACTTATTCACTGAAGATTAACCTGGTCATATATCAATTTCGAATTGCATACATAACACATAACCTTCTTCTACAATTAATTGTCACATGCGGAAATAACAGAAGCAATCTCACATCAAATCAATCACACATTAACTCGGTATGTATGGGGAAAGCCTATAGCTGAAAACCCCGCAGCTATTGTGTATATTATAATGGAGAAATCAAGTAACCAAACAAGTACAATACTCCTCACAAGTACTCAGTACTCTCTCATGAAGTTACTCACAGTCTAGCTTGGTTTTGAACAAGTCTCAGGTTCAAAACACACCACTAACTGCCTTGCCTCTATTGCGCAATCATGGCCTGTATATGAAGAGGTTCAAAGTTCGAATCCCCTTCCCTTGATTGCGTAATTGTCATGGACAATTCCTCCAAGTGTAATGCAAATCTCATGCAAAACAAATCTACCAACTGATAGCTTTACTCACCCTTTCATCTACCTCTTCCAGTGGTCTCCACTGAACTGATCATGCACTGTAGTGAACTGAAGTGTTCTTGAGTTGACTAATGAGTTAATATTTAGTAAATTAAATATTATTTAATTTACTCCACTCATATCTAGTTGATTAGTTAGTTAACTAATCCCAACTAGTTCAACTAAAACAAACAGAACACAACTCCACTACTTGTCTCGTTAACTCCTCCAAAACTCCTGCCACTGAAGTCTAACTGAAGCCAACCATGCAAGATGCCATCAAACCCTAGGAACCACGTGATTCCTTGTGTCGGTTGCATGAGCCACCTCCATGACTCAAACTGAAGTGCGCCAAGAGAGTAAACTGCTGTTTATAGTCAAAATATTATTAAGGGTAAATAATATTTGACTTCCATATTTTTAGGAGATCAGTCTAAAAATAGCACGGGTCCTAAAAATAAGGGTCTCATCTATTTTTACTGACATGTCGCATACTTTAAGAATCTCCAAGTAGAATTCCCAAATTATGCTCCGTATGTCTAAAAATAGACATAGTCTAAAAATAGACTTTGCGCCAGAATTTGCCTGCGGGCCCACTTAGTGAAAGCGACTTCATTTCACTAAGCTCCATCATCTTGCTGCATTCTCAACACTCCCTCTCAGCAAGATATGGATTATCTGCAATCCCTATCCTGCCTCTGTGGAATTCGAACTTGCTCCTGGTGAGCGCCTTTGTCAGGATGTCGGCATCCTGATCCTCCGTGGGAACATATGAAAGCATCATGATCCTCCGCTGAACACAATCTCTGATGTGATGATACCGATGCCTGAAGCACTGCCGCCTCAACTCATCCTCCTATCTGTACCATGAACCATATCCCGATGTGCCTCTGATATAGCGCAATACATGCTTGCCCGCCTTCCAAAAGAGCTTGGTAGGCTTAACCATAACTTGCGAAAGCTGGTTAACTGCATAGCATATATCGGGTCGTGTATTGACCAGATACATAAGCGACCCCACCAACTGTCGATAGACAGTGGCATCCACTACCTCCTCCGAAGTAGCATCTCCCTTCCTCCATCCTCCAGGAAGAGGGGTATCAACAGGCTTGCAGCCTTGCATGTTGAACCTCTCCGGAATCTCCCGGGCATACTTGCCCTGAGAAACAAACAGTCCTCCACTGCGCTGCCAAATCTCCAATCCCATGAAATAATGAAGGATGCCCAGGTCCTTCATCTCAAACTCTCGTGCAAGATCATCCTTGCATGAAAGTATCAACTGCTCGTCGCCAGTCAAAATCAGATCATCTACATACGGTACGATGATCAACAGCTTCCCCTCCACCACAATCTGGTACAGGTTTGGATCCGCCTCACTCTTGGAGAATCCAAGCCCGGTGAAGTAGCTGTCTATCCGAGTGTACCAAGCACGAGGTGCTTGCTTCAGCCCATACGGTGCTCTCTTGAGTCGGCACACATGCGACTCACTGCTGAAGATCTCAAAACCTTCAGGCTGCTCTATGTACACCTCTTCCTCAATAACTCCATTGAGGAACGCAGTCTTCACATCCATCTGATGAATGTGCCACCCCATCTGCGCTGAGAGAGCAAGGATCGTCCGTATGGAAGAGTACCTTGCGGCAGGTGCAAAAGTCTCCTCATAGTCAATCCCCTCGATCTGTGAGAAGCCACGGGCGACAAATCTCGCCTTGTACTTCTCCACACTCCCGTCAGCCGCCTGCTTCACCTTGTAGATCCATCGCGAACCTACAACTGATTTCCTAACCGGTCTTGGGACAATCTCCCATGCACTGTTCCTGATGATCGAATCATATTCTTCGATCATGGCATCAACCCATGCGGGTTCCTCCACAGCTTCCTCAAAAGAGGATGGCTCTGTCACAACACATTGACTCATAAGAGCCATGTATCCGGTGTACCGATCCGGTGACTGTCTCTGTCTGCGCTGTGCTGTAGGTGGTCCTACAACCTTCTCTGCATCCCGAGCCAGTCGCTCAGCTTCTGTAGTGCGCATGCGCCCTCTGATGGTTGGCGCTGCCTGGGTGGTTTCTTCCACCTCCTGAACCTCCTCTTGTGGCTGATCCACATCCGGAAGCCCCTCCTTAGGAACTAACAGCTCCTCATCTGCATGCAAGTGTAGCTCCCTCTCAAGCGAACACTGCATGGCTTTCTCCTCCTGAAATTTTATATCCCGTCGCACAACAGTCTTGCGACTGTCTGGCACATACACCCGATAGTTGTGAGGTGTATCGGTGTACCCCACAAATATTCCAACTTCAGCAGTTGGATCCAGCTTCCTTCTCGCATCCTTCGTCACATGCATGTAGACAGGAGATCCGAAAATCCGCAAATGGGAAATATCAGGCCTCTTGCCAGAATAAGCCTCCTCTGGTGTACTCATACCAAGAACCTTGTGAGGACAACGGTTCTGCACATACACTGCTGTATTGCATGCCTCAGCCCACAAGTGAAGGGGTAGGCCCTGATCATGCAACATCGCCGTGCAGCACCCACGATCGTTCTGTTCTTCCGCTCAGCCACCCCGTTCTGCTGTGGGTTATGGGGTGCGATGAGCTCTCTCCGAATCCCTTCTGCGCTGCAGAACTCCTTGAATTCAGCCGAGATGAATTCACCACCGTTATCCCTCCTTAGAGCAATCACCTTCTTCCCCGACTCCTTCTCGACCAGTGCTTTAAACTCACAGAACTTCGCGAATGTATCGCTCTTCTTCTGCATGAAGAAGATCCGGCACTTTCGAGAGAAATCATCAACAAAGATCACATAATACTTGTGCTTTGCTGTCGAAGCAACTGAGAAAGGACCACACACGTCTGTGTGAACTCTCTCAAGGATCGTCGTGGCGCGACTATCCTTCTCGTGAAAGGTGGCTTTCACATACTTCCCCAAAGTACACCCCTTGCACTGATCTGACTGCGCAAGAGTGCCTTTAGGAAGTCCAGTAGAAATCTGCTGCAGAATCTTCAAAGCTCCATGGTGAAGATGGCCCAATCTCCTGTGCCATAGTTCGCCCTCATCATCCCGGCTCACCACATCTCCGGCCTTGCATGCCATAGCTGCGCAGTCATCTACCTGCAACTGATAAAGGTTCTGAGTTCGAACCCCTATCTTCCGGGTCTCTCCAGTAGTCTTACTGCGCAGGAAGGCTTTTCCTTCGCTGAAGACCACATCATACCCCTTATCTTCTAACATCGCTACTGAAATCGGGTTCTTCTTCAATCCAAGTACATGCATGACATCCTTTAATACAAAGGGTCTACCAGACTCCCTCTGAAAGGATACGGTACCGATGCCAGTCGCACTGTATCTACCATCATCGCCCATCTCGATGTGCACACCCAAATCTTTGTTCTCCAGATCTGAGAACAACTCCCGATCTCCCGTCATATGAAATGACGCACCGCTGTCCAAGAAACACACCGATCCCATCACACTTGAAACCAAGCATGCAATCAGTGAAAAGTCAAGCTCGAACTGTGAAGCCAAAGCTTCTCCATCTGCAGATCTTCCCGCTTGCTTCTTCTTCTTCTTCTTTGGACAATTGGTAGCATAATGTCCGTGATCATGGCAGTGAAAAAATTTCACTTTCGCCATATCCTGCTTCTTGCCCTTAGCTCCAGAATGAGAGGTTTTCTTACCCTTCCCTTTCTTAGCTTTGGACACCAAAGCGCAGTTTTCTTCATCAGCTCCTTTTGATGAAGATCCATCTCGAGTAGTCCTCCTTATCTCTTCCTGCATGAGATCCGCCCAAAGGCGCTCCCATCCCGGCAGCTTCTCCCGACCATTGACACTATCTTGATATGAGTGCCAAGCCTTCGGAAGACCAAGGAGAGCCAGGTCGACCATGTCCTCTTCATCGACGGTAACTCCCACACTTCCCAGTTCATCTCTGCATTGAGTGAACTTCGTGAGGTATTTGGCGATACTGTCGCCCTTCTCCATCTTGATGTTCCTGAGCTTATCTTTGAGCGCCAGCTTCCTTTGGTCACTCTTACTCTGGAATAGATCCGTCGAAGCTTTCCACATTAAATATGGAGTAGCCTTTCCATGCAGGCTGGATACAATATGATCCTTGACGCCCTCCAACAGGATCCTTCGACATTTCGCGATCTTCTTTTGCCATGCATCGACCAGAGCTGCATCAGTGGGCTTTGGGACATCCGCATCCACGAACTCCTTCAGACCATTGTCTTCTAACACTGCTTCCATTCGATCTTTCCATGCAATATAGTTCGAACTGCCTTCAAGAGCATATTCGAGTCGCAAACCATTGAAAGAAGACATCTTTCAACACTGGCACCAAGAAGAACAACCTTCTGCAAAATTCGAATTCCAAACTCCAAGCTCTATCGCTTCCGATCTATACTTGAAAACAAATTATTTCCAAATCAGAGATTGACTGCAAAGGGCATTCACCGGATCTTTCACCTTACAAAGAAGGATGAATATTCCGGAGGCTACCTGGCCCGCATGCAGACTCTGTCCGAGGAAATAAGTTTGCAATCACCGTAATAGACTTCGACAATTAATCTCGCTCAGATACCATGTAGAAATTAGCTGAATAAATCACTTATTCAATGAAGATTAACCCGATCATACATCAATTTCGAATTGCATGCATAACACATAACCTTCTTCTACGATTAATTGTCACATGCGGAAATAACAGAAGCAATCTCACATCAAATCAATCACACATTAACTCAGAATGTATGGGGAAAGCCTATAGCTGAAAACCCTGCAGCTATTGTGTATATTATAATGGAGAAATCAAGTAACCAATAAAGTACAATACTCCTCACAAGTACTCAGTACTCTCTCATGAAGTTACTCACAATCTGACTCAGTTTTGAACAAGTCTGAGGTTCAAAACTCCCCGCCAATTGCCTTGCCTCTATTGTGCAATCATGGCCTGTATATGAAGAGGTTCAAGGTTCGAATCCCCTTCCCTTGATTGCGTAATTTTCATGGACAATTCCTCCAAGTGTAATGCAAAACTCATGCAAAACAAATCTACCAACTGATAGCTTTACTCACCCTTTCATCTACCTCTTCCCCTGGTCTCCACTGAACTGATCATGCACTGTAGTGAACTGAAGTGTTCTTGAGTTGACTAATGAGTTAATATTTAGTAAATTAAATATTATTTAATTTACTCCAGTCATATCTAGTTGATTAGTTAGTTAACTAATCCCAACTAGTTCAACTAAAACAAACAGAACACAACTCCACTACTTGTCCCGTTAACTCCTCCAAAACTCCTGCCACTGAAGTCTAACTGAAGCCAACCATGCAAGATGCTATCAAACCCTAGGAACCACGTGATTCCTTGTGTCAGTTGCATGAGTCACCTCCATGACTCAAACTGAAGTGCGCCAAGAGAGTAAACTGCTATTTATAGTCAAAATATTATTAAGGGTAAATAATATTTGACTTCCATATTTTTAGGAGATCAGTCTAAAAATAGCCTGGGTCCTAAAAAATAGGGTCTCATCTATTTTTACCGACATGTCGCATACTTCAAGAATCTCCAAGTAGAATTCCCAAATTATGCTCCATATGTCTAAAAATAGACATAGTCTAAAAATAGACTTTGCGCCAGAATTTGCCTGCGGGCCCACTTAGTGAAGGCGACTTCATTTCACTAAGCTCCATCATCTTGCTGCATTCTCAACACCAATGAGGATTGCGTAGTCAAGGCAAGGCAAGATTGAATTCATTCAAGGATCTTCTTCAACAGGGATTGCGCAGTGGAGGCACGCTGTCAGGAGGCAGTAAATTGGTGCATGTGTGAACCAATTTTTGTATGACAATGTGAGACAATTGTATATTATACTGAGAGCTCTATGAGCTGAGCTTTGTATGAGATTGTTTCATGATCCATGATATACATAATATATGATAGTTGGGGTTTTTAGCTTTAAGATTTCCCGGTAAAATCATCTTGTTATGTGCGATTGATTTTTCTTCATGTGTTTGCAATTGGTGATTTAATTTCCACAAAGAATTGAGTAGAAGGATTTTGTATTTAATAGTGGCTTTAATTGTTAGATCAGGGGAGTCCGGTAATACATCATTGTATTAAAATTTCTACATTATATTTGGTGGTTTAACATCATCTATGGATGGTTTTCTTTGCATGGGTATCCATACTCATATGTGCATCATATGAATGCTTAAATGGTGAGTGCACCTAACATATGAACGGTAAATGAGCATCTCAAAAAGATTCTTTATAAAATAGAAATGAGATAAATATAAAGTTAGCAATGCAATGTCACGAAGCTAACAACCAATTAAACGTACAATGTGAAGCTTGTTGTTAGATTTATTACAATCATAGATGCCAAAAAATTAACCTAAAACCAATTCATGCTGCTAAACAACAATTAAAAGGATAACAACATATAAATTTGATTTTATTAAAAAATATTGACGCTTATCTACCATTAATATACATGTATATTTATTACACTACAATTAAGTGTTTTTGAGACAATAGACACCATAAAAAACACTATAAATTAAAATTAATTTATCTACTTTCATTCATTATTCCGTCACATTCATTAGTTAATTTGATCAACATTTATAATTACACTATCCAAAAAAAATATCCCCACATATTAACACCCACTAATAAGAATATAAAATGTAACAGATAAAATTTAAATATTCATATAATCAAATTGTAAATTCGCCATCAACTTATTATCTAAATTTTAAACACCAAATCTACACTCAAATAAATATACTAATTATTAATTACTAGACTTTAAAATAGGCTCAAAATTTCCTAAAAAATGTAATTAAATGTTTATTACATAACAAAAAAAAATATAAACTCCAATCATTGTTAAGTTAAAATGCCAAAAGAATCCAAAAGTGCAACGTAAAGAATCCGAATAGTTTGAATTAGGAGCTATTTTATGAGCTAAATCTGTCTTTAAAAAAAGGAAATATATTTAGTATCTTATGATGTTAGAAACATAAAATAAGAAATTAAACGATGTCACTTAGTCTTTGCTCATCCTATATATATATATATATATATATATATTTTTAAATTCTATGTTGAATGAGCTTAAGTGATAATAATATGATAATAATATATATGGTTTAGATTTTAGATATTTTTTAATATTTTGTTTATGTGTTTAAATTTTAATGATTTAGGTGTAAAATATTTTGTCGCACTATTTATTTAAATAATACATAGTATTTGTTTGTAAAAATTTTCTTTAACTCATCATAATATTGGTTCGTGAGATTTGATATTATGTAAAGTAAAGGATGTATTTAAATCTGGTTCATGAGATTTGAGATTGAATATGAATGAAATTATTTTTGAAATTTAAGTTTTATAATTTGTCAAGTAATAAATGTTTATAATTTTATTTTTATATTTTTTAGTTTTTAATTTTGTATAATTAATTATTTTAAATAAAGCATATGGGGTTATAGTAAGGTGTTAGGATCATATGTTGGTATTTTTATTTTAATGTGAGTTGAATGTTTAATTGGGTGCTTATGAGATTTTTTGATGAGTTGGAGGTCGTGTATGCCTAAGTTGCACGAAGGCGAAAAACGTGAAGCATAAGCATGACAAGAAATAAGCTGTCAATCCAGTAGTGAAAAACAACCCAGTGCAGAGGAAGAAGGAATCGAAGGAAATTCTGGAGAAGAAGAAGTTGAGGGAGAAATTCGGTATTCAGATGAAGAGGAAGGAAGTTATCACACCTGTGCGGAGGATGAGGACAATCATAGCAGCAACAAGGATGAAACAAAGCTGCCCGAGAATGTTATCGTAAGCCCTTTATAGGAAGATCAATTGGCCCATATTTTGGCCAATATGAGTGATTATGCATGGCCGCATAACCCCTTGGACCTCAATATAGATATTAATCAACTACCAGAGTACTCTGCAATTGACAAAGAAACAGCTGAAGAAAAATTGAATGAAACAATAAACCCTAGCGAAGCTAGGGTTGCTTCTCCTGAGGGATGTGAGCAGGAGAAAGAAAACAACGAAGCTGGAAGTCCCCAGGGGACTGCAGAGTTAACTCAGAACATGATTCCAGGAGAATTGAGCTAAGGGCACATGAATGTAGAAGAGGAGTCCCTAGGAGAAGAACAAGAAGAGAATTTTACTGAAGGCACGACTGATATGGGAAAAAATTCTGTTGAGAAAACAAGTGCAGATAGAGGAATGACTGTTCCATTAAGAAACAAGAAGAAAACAACTGAGATTGAGAAGCTTCGAAGGGAGCGAATAAAGCTTCATAAATTAGTTGAACAGCTCAGGCAAACTATTAGGGTTTTGAGAATGAAATACATGCCCAAGCGAGCCCCTAAGAAAATAAGCATTGCTATCAAAAGAAGCTCGAAAAAGAGAAGAGTGACCACTGATAGGAACCCCCAAGCTACAGAAGAAACCATACCTGAGCCTAATTATGAGGATGTGGAGCAAAAAACAGCTGTTCCATAGGAACCGGTTTTGAGTGAAAATATGCAATCTAGCAGTCAGCACACTTTCAGTGAGCCAACACTGCTCAGACTTCAGGAAGAATTGACACAGGCCTGAATAGAAAGGCAGATATTGGAGGAAGATACTGCCCCAAGAACAAGATATCAGGAATTGCAGCAACAAATGAGAATTATTCATGAAGCAGAAGTTGAAGCTCATGAAAAACGACGGAAAGCAGAGGTAAAGGCTGATAAGGTAATGAACCAACTAAAACTAGCCTACACTCAAATGGACACTCTCTGCTCCTTGTATACTGATGTTTTAGCCTGTAGATGCCCCGCCAAAAAATATGCTTTGTTTTTACTAGAAATATATTTACAATTAAATATCAAGGCAGTTAGGGCAGGGAAATCCATAGAGCTAAAAACAATAGATGACTTGATATCATGCTGCAAACTTTATGGGATCAAAGTACAGCGCCTATTATGTGAATTTTACTTGCATAATCTAATACTTGAAAATGACTGTGAATCAAACCCTAGCCCTTTTATTGGAGATGTTCAATTTCAGGCATTCATTTCCTTTGCTGTAAATCAATTAAAATGGCTTAAAGCTTATAACGCCTTTCAAAGGCAGGAAAATGGATTAGATCTATGGGTCAGAAGTGAACCTCAGGACCCACTTCAATTTTGGGCTAGACAGAAAAGCTTGATGACAAGGGAAGGCGTTACCCAAACTATGGGGCCTGTCCATAAATCAGTCATTTTGAATGGAACATATTATTTTTCATCCATTAGGAACCAAGCCTACATAACGGCCAAGGTCCGGTAGAGAACCTCGAATCAGAATGTGAAAAATAGGGAACCATTTAATTATAGAAACTTTGGGCTAGCTACAGACCGTCTCATTTCCTATAGCCATCTTGTTTTAAAAGAAGGACCATATTGGTTAGGATGTAGATTTTGCAGCCCTTTTGTATGGTACCCTGCTCCGGACTACAAAGCTATTTATGAACTTCCTGAAGGATAGACATAACATACTTTTGAGGGATTAGCTGCACTCCATGGTTTTAGGCCTGTGGATGACAAACTTTATTTGGATTATTCTTTAACTGCTCTCCATGTGAACTATAGTTTTCATGAGGGCATGAAAATTATTAAGCAAGGGGGTATGTTGGGCAGTGAAAGAGGTATGAAATTATTGTATATTTACTCATTATTTACCATAAATATACTCCCGTTTGCCTTGAAAATGTAATTTATAATAGGAATTACAATAGAATTGGAAAGGTTTATGTTTAATACGAAAAGGTGACTAAAGGTTACTTTTTGATTGACAAATAGGAATTCAGAGAGGTGAACAACTGTACCAAAGGCGGGGTTGAAAAAAATTTAACTGCTGCTCCATCAGCATTGAATCATATCCAACCAAGGGCAAGAAGATCTGAACGAATAGCCCAGAAAAGACAGGGAACAACTCGGCCTTAGTAAGCACAAACAGAATGATAACTAAACACAGAGGAGCGAATCCCTCAGGATCTTTCGATCCTGAGGGATCGCTGTTCAAACTTATCTTGTTCTTTGATTGGTCTGTCGAAGAGTTGATATATAAAGCCACGTCCTTTAGTGATGGGGGGGGGGGGATTTTTATTATTATTGGGAATCGGTCAAAAGATTTTACATTTTCTCTATTATATTAACTCTCTGTCTGAGAGAAACATTTCTGTAAGAATTTATGTTGGTTTAATACAAAGCACGTGTTTTATTTACCTTCTGCAATTCTGAATTAGCCCAGCAGTATTTCACTGGCGCTAAGGGCCCAACTCTGGTGGAATCACTTCGCTGTTTGTATTTTAATCTTTTTTTACTGTCGTGTGGAGTGCGTTTAATGTTTGAATTGGTTTATTGCTGACTGGATCAAATACAGAGTCATTTTTGTTTCACTTCTTTACAATAAGCACAATTTGCTGTTTGATTATTTTGCTGTTATCATAAGGCTTCACTGACTTGTATATGATTCGAGTTGCTGTTCCTTTAGTTTATAATCTGTTATAATTGGTGGTAGCGTGGTGAGAAGCTGTCGACAGAATTGAAGCATAGAAATCTAGTGCCTTGAATATGTTAGAATCGTAATTGCTGTTCAATTCGCGTTGCTGTTCCATTTCTGTTCATTACTTATTCATAGTTTTTGACTAGCAAATAGATGCGTTGTAGTTACACGCTGCTGTTCCTTTTCAGATTGCATTTTGTTTAAGTTGCTTTCGGTTTGATTGCTTTAAGATCTCCAACTGTAGAGGATAGAGGCTTTAGCTTCCAAGTTCCCAGATTGGTCATCTTGCATTGATTTCTAAGGGAAAGAGTTACTGCTACTGCATCCCTGATTGATGTTCTACAAAGATTGAAGTAGTTTAATCTTTCCATTCATGTCACTATAATTAGGTTTCTTTTCAAGCATTGGTTACTTTTGTTTTTGTTATTTTATACTACATCTTCACAACATTGTCTTGGTATTAATTGCACTTTTGTACTGTGTACGTAGTAATAATTCTTTAAATAAAAAGTCGCTCCCGCATTGATAATTAATGTGAGATAATAGGTGTTAAAAAGATACCTTTTATGACTCGCGCAAATGTTAGACATTGTCCATGATTTAAAAAAATTTAGACATTATATCACTGGTTATCACACCTTTATACACACTAAAAATGCAACCATCAAATATTTGATGAACAAACAATATGTTAATGCCAGAATAAATATATGGTTGTTACTATTATAGTAGCTTTACCTAACCATTGTTGATAAACCTGGAAAGGAGAATGTTGTTGCAGATTTTTTATCCAGGTTAGCTCTATCTGTAGATGAAGAAGGAATGGTGGATGACCAACTCCCGGATGAACACCTCTTTTCTATCTCAACACTCTCTCCATGGTTTGCTGACATAGATAACTACTTGGTTTCTAAAAAATTCATTCTAATCTGTCATCCAAGGAGAAGAGCAAGATCATAAAAAGAAACACCCCTTTCACCTGGATTGGGGGAAATATCTTCAAGCTAGGCCTTGAATAAATCCTTAGAAGATGTGTGAGGGAGGAAGAAGTTTTTGAAATTCTCTCTGCATGTCATGATAACCCTTGTGGAGGCCAATTTGTTGCAAAAAGGACAACCTTCAAAGCTTTGCAGGCAATTTACTATTGGCCTACCCTTCACCAGGATGCCAAAATATACACTAGGAGGTGTGACCAGTGCCAAAGGATGGGGAAAACTACATAGAGGGATGAGATGCCTTTTCACCCTCAGGTGGCTCTTAAGCCATTTGAAAAGTGGGGCATGGACTTCATTGGACCCATTGATCCACTATTTGGCTAGAAAAATTATGTCATATTCTGCACTGACTACCTGAAAAAGTGGGCTAAAAAAAAGGTTGTAAAGGTAGCAACCGAGGAGAAGGTAGCAAAATTTATGAGAGATAATGTGTTCTACAAATTTGGATGCCCCAGAGAGGTATTCATTGATCACGGGGGTCATTGATCACGGGGCACAATTCACATATCATCTCTCGTTAGAACGTGACCAATTTGGCGTATCACAAGGTCGTCCTCTTCTTTCTTCTTGCAAATTTTTCATATCACATATAGATGTCAATATTCAAAATCTTTTCCAAAGCAATAATCAAAGGAAGCATTTAAGGCAGAGAAAGAAACAAAGAGGAAATGAGTAGCATTAGACCATTATGAGAATGGCAGGCGCAGAGAAGGCTTAAGGGAAAAAAATAGCAAAGGCAGAGTCAAAGTATTCCACGAACAACTAAGAAACGAACGGGCACAACCAAAGAAACAAAGTCGAAAACCCACAACAAAGGAGTGCTGAGGACCGTTGGATATGAGCATCTCTCAACGGTAGAGATTGAATCGCACATCGCACAAAATACCACTTCATAGACGAAACGATTATAACTTTTCACAAACCTTAAAACTTGCGATTACCGATTTGCGATATATTGCATCGCACATTCTATAACTTACCGTTAAGCGCCCACAATGCATTTTTTTCAAGTTGTGATCCAGTTGGCCCCACCGTAATACTCTGATCACCGCTGCATGATGTTCCTGTGCTACCATTCCCATTCCATTCGCCACTTTAAAAAATATGGCATAGCAGTGAGCTCCACTTCCACCATGCCACATCATCCTTCGACAACGCAAATCGCACTTCACTGGTTTTAGCATTTACCACATTTCCTAACCTCTAAAATTTGCGATGTGCGGTAAAATATAAACATTGCGATGTGCGATGTGGGTGGGTCCCAATCGCATGTTGCACTTTGCAAAATTTACCATTTAATCCTCGCGCTCATAACAAAACCTAAGATTTGTGATTTGTGATGCAGACGGTCCCACCTTACCTGCCACATCACTTCTCTCTCCCCGCACTTCACACTTTGTGTGTTTTAGATTTTAGCTTCCATTTCTTATAGAAAAACCTTATGACTTGCAATTTTCAATGTGGTTGGGTCCCACCATACCTGCCACGTCAACTCCTTCTTCGCATTGCATTGTCAATTCCTTTTCTCTTATCATAAACTGTAAATATTGCGATGTGCGATATTTCTGTGGATGCGATGAAGTTCATAACTAAAATCTACAGAATTTCAAATCCTGGTATAGGATTTTTTATGCTGTTTTGTTTGAAAATGGGTTAAACACGACTAAAAGGGCTCGCGAAGAAAAAAGACACCAAGGGTTGAGTCGGGCAAGGCGTTGTTACAAAATTGTTATGTTATAACGACAGAAACAGATAAGGCAGCAAACTCATCGACACAACCACTATTCAATGAAAAGGGGTAAGCACTGCACCAGATTTAGTTACCAAATGCCAGAATCTGAAAATCAGGGCTAGATGTCTGAGCCACCACTGGTTACCTCTTCGTGACCATCATAGCCACCTCCAAGCTTATTGTTTGATCTTCCGGAGAGCCATCGAAGCGTTTGGATCCATGAAGAGCTGCCCAACATTAATTCTATAGGCGATGCTTTTTTTTTTCAGAGATTTCTGTTGAGGCCTTGCATGGCCACACTTATCCATTTTCTACTAAATTGTAATCAATGAAAGGTTTCCGAGTAAGGTAGGGCAACCGACTTAGTCTTTAGATAAATATTGCATGCCTTAGCAGTATGAGGGGTTGGAAAATTGGACCCTCTTGAAACTTGCATTGTAAGAAGTTTGGAGCACTGTAACTGTTTGAGTTGGGCATCAATAATAAGAGACTGTTCATAGGATTCTTGAGCTATTTTAATGGTGATGTTTTCCTCTGTATTAATTTTTTTCCTCTGTCTTTTCATGCTGTGCATCAATTTATCTGATTTCAAAACAGAAAATTTAGATTAAGATTTGCTAAGAGAGCACCTTAATTATGTCTGTGTTTGTTATCTTAATGTTTTCCTATAAAACTTGAATGCAGAATTCAGAGACTTTCTGATCTTCATTTATGTTGAACCTTAACCTCCTCATCCTTTCCCATTTAACATTTCTAGTAAGATCCAGTCTGCCTAGTTAGCTTGCCCTATGAATGCCCTTGAAAAGTTGATGCACAATTCAGCCTTTTATGACTCCATAACCCAATGGATTAAGTTTCACAACTCTATTTGTCCAACCACACAATCAATAAAAACAATCCATACCCCCATCACTATAACTAGCCTAATA
Source organism: Pinus albicaulis (assembly GCA_034641835.2). NCBI lineage: Eukaryota > Viridiplantae > Streptophyta > Pinopsida > Pinales > Pinaceae > Pinus > Pinus albicaulis. The sequence goes on from CM076578.1 coordinate 1,053,466,475, forward strand.
TCAACATTCATAATCATCAAGTTAAATCATAAAAACAGAGAGAGCCCTCTCTGAGTCTAGGAAGGTTGGTCCTGGACTCCAAAGTGGTTTGATGTTGTCCTCTCACATTTTTCTTTCAAATCTCACAAATTGTCGTAGTGATAAAAATCTCATTGAGAATCTTTGAGGGGGCACAAGATAAATCATATGACTTCTACACAATTATTGCCTACTTACCCTCAAGTCCCTTAAGTAAATGGCCAAGTGGAAGTGACCAATAGATCTTTGGAGAATATACTCACCAAGGTTGTGAACAACAACAGAAAATATTGGGTGGACATATTGGTAGAAGCTATTTGGGCCTACAACACTACTTGGAAAACAACAATAGGGTTCACTCCTTATGACTTGGTCTATGGGAAGAAAGCTTTTATTTCAATTGAATTTGAGTTCAACACCTTAGGGATGGAAAAATTGTTCGACTTGGATATATCAAAGGCCCAAAAAGCTGAGAGATTATTGCAATTAAATGGATTAGATGAGTTTAGGATGCAGGAATTCCTTTAGATAGAATTGATTTAGCTGCAAAGGAAGGTCTGGCATGACAAGCACATTAAGGAAAAGACCTTTCAAGAAGGAGATTGGGTGCTGCTATATGACTCAAGGTTCAAGAATTTAAAAGGAAAATTGATGATAAGATGGTTGTGACCCTAAAAAGTGGACAAATGTTATGATAATGGCACAGTACAGATCAGAACCATAGATGAGAAGGGATTCCCCTACTTGTCAATGGTTACAGGCTTAAAGGTTACAAAAAGCCCCCGTCTAGAGCTGAATTTATAAATTCCATAAACGGGAAGGTGTATGTCATGGGATACTCCATAGTTTCCAATGCCTCCCCCTCCTATAAAAAATTAAAAAATAATAAAAATAAAGAGGCATGGGTGAAAACGTCTTTGATGTGCCCAAGGCCAACTCCAAGGTTGAAAACCTCCGTGAAGCAATCCTAGAGCAAAAAAAAAAGAGAAAAAAAAAGATTCCTTGGGTGAAAACCTCTCTGAGGCACCCAAGGTAGGCCTGTGGGTTGAAAAAAATCTGTGGAGGTGACTCACTTGCCTTCAAAAAAATAAGAGAGAAAAAAAAAAGAGAGGAAAGAAACAAAAGGAAAAAGAGAAACAAAATACCTATGCACTCATTTGTTTTTATGTTTTGTAGGTTATTGATCGAAGATGATTTTTGGATCCAGAGGAGCAGTTTTTCTTCACTTCTCCCTCTCCTCTACTTACACACTCCATGAGCCACTCCAACAAGCACCCATTCATTCATTTCATCCCTCAAATAGACATAAAACTCCATTTTTTTCTCCTGACTATAATTGCTTCAGGCAAGTCTAGCAGCTACAGGATTCCTGTAGCACTACAAGAAACTCCTGTAAATGCTACAGGAAACTTATTCATGAAGGAAAGAGCTCTCTCAAGGATTTATAAACTTCAAGGAGAACATAATAATTTATTTTTTTCCTGTACCTACCACTCCTAACCCCTCATTTCACTCCATGCACAAGGATTCACTCTCTAAACCCTATGTTGCGTCATTAGCAGCTAGATCATCTGCAACTTGGCATGAGATATCTCCCCTTACCTACCCACCACTCCATTCATAACCTCCATAAACCATTTACCTTAATTTCTAAGAAAGTTGAAGCAAGAAGAAGCAAATAGAAGACTGCTACAGGGAATTGGAAAGTTTTATGTAGCAATTTTGTGTATGGAACAACAAGGACCAAAGCTAAAGAAAAATTGTTGAATATGGCTTCAAAAGACCACCAACAAACTCTAGGAAAGAAAGTGCACTAGCCAAGGCACCTGAGGACCTCCATGCAACACCTGCAAGAAGAAAAAATAAATAAAATGACAAGCAACTCACTAAGGAAACAAGCAGCTCACTCAAAGAAAAAAAAAAGAAAAAGAGCAAGATCATGACTGCAACCAAGCTCCGGCTCCTTGCACTAGCTCTTTCTGAAACACACCAACACTAAGTATGCTCAGGTATGGCCCTTTACCTCTCGCTATGCATTCATAATGACCAAAATAGTTTAATTTCAAGGTTTAAAGACTTAAAAGGAAAAAAAGGTGGTCAGTTAACTTGGCCACCTTTGTAAAGTTCAACTAGATGAAAATTAAAAGGTACATGCCACATGAGAAAGTCAAATCAAGTAAATAGGGAGTGAATGAGTGTGAAGGGGTGATTACGAGGTTGTGCAATCATTAACTGGAGTGGGACCAATGGTCTCAAAAAGGAAAACTTGTGTTAAGTACGAGCCAACACCCCACTTCAAAAAATTAGTTAAAAATACCATAAAGGTGAGTTTTGCCTCATTATACTGACTTCGCTGAGAATTTAGAGAGCAGTGGGAGCCATCAGGGAGAGAAGCATCGAAATCTAAGCTTGCATGCACCATCGTGCTGCAGGAAACAGACAATTTCTATAGGCAACTACACAGGAAGATCAGCAAGGATACAAAGGGAAAAATAGTGTCACCCATGGGTGAAATTGCTTCCTAAGGCCACCATCTCCCAAGAAAAAACACCAGAGGATAGAGGTAAGTGGTTGCCACCCTCAAAAATTGAAATTTCTCCATGAAATTTACACACAGTCAGTTATAATTTGGCAATTAAAGAAAAAAAAAATTGCATTTGTTTGAGACCATAATCTCCAAGACCTCTTCACATAACTCTCAAACATATTACAACCTTCCTATCATACCCATAAAAATGGGAGAGGGGTTTAACAGAAGGGAGCCCAATGATATTAAAAGAAGAAGGTAACATCCTCAAGTAATGGAAATTTTTAGAAACCACCAATGGCTTGGTTTCTTCGAGCTTTTGAAATTTTTTGATGAGGATATTGCTTGAGATCAGTTTGCAGTGGCTCTGCAATCACACTCAGAAGAGAGAGCCACCATTGTGGTTAGGGGCCTAGCCATCACACTTTCACCTAAACTAATTAGTAGAGTCAGCACTTTTCCCTTAGGAGTTAAGTGGGTTAAAGAAAAGATGCCAAGCCCTGCAACTAAGAAAAGCTTCTTTCTGTTAGGAGAAGAATACATTGAGTACAATAATGGAGTTAGGAGAGAAAGCCTTCCATACCCCTGGGATGAAGTAGCCTTCCATATCATGAAATTAATTTCTTGTGAAGGAAAACTTAGTGTAGTCTATGGGTATGATTTTAGGTTATTGAATGAGCTTAGGTTTCAAGGAGAACTCCCTCTAGAACTGAGATTTAACATCCCTCATTCCCTCTTAAACTCAATAAAAAACATGAGAAAAAAGGTGAGGGAAAGAAAATACCAGCATTTGGATCATCATGGCCTTATAAAAATGATAGTGAATGATGCTCTGAGAAGGTTAAATATCCCTTTATCTTGGTCGTCATTCATATACATGGATATGGAAACCTTCATAGCCACCCAAATAGGACAAACCTTTGTCTCTAGTCTTAGAGAGAGGGAGGTAGAATAAGAAGAAGAGGAGGTAGAAGAAGAGAAGAGGAGGCTGAAGATGAGGAAGAAAAAGAAGAAATGGAGGTTGAAAAAGAAAACATAGAGGCATTAGAAACATAGAAGGAAGAGTCTGAGGGGAAGAAGGAAGAAAAGACAGAGGAGAAGAAAGGATTGGACCCTATCTTATGCAGTGATACGTCCCCTTAGGACACCATCCTGTCACCAAACATAACATATCAAGAAGTGGCTACTACCCTAGCCACTTTGAGCACACCTGTGAAAACAAAGAGGAAGAGACAACCACCCATGTATTTCAAGACTAGGAAGTGTCGAAGGGTAAGGCAAGGAAAACCACAAACTCCAACCAAAATCCCTATTGACATTAAGGAGTCACCCAAGAAAGATGATGAAATAAGGATAGAAGAAGGAAAGGTGCAAGAGGTCACCTCACCTATGAGGCTCTCGGTGACCTGCATAAGAAGACACTCAAATATTAGCATCCCATACACATCTAACAACCCCCACAGACCCTCAAAATATAGAAAAAAGAGAAAAGAAAGCAAGAGAGGGTCTTCAACAAGCAAAAGAGAGTTTGCTACAGGAAACTTCAGTGGACACAGAATCAGATAAAGAAGCCTTGTTTGTTGGAGAAAAGATAACCATAGATGGGAAAGAGGTCTAAGAAGTTGAGAAAAAGACAAAAGATGAAGGGCTAGATGAAAATGGGGGGGAAGAGAAAGATGACAAGGTGGAGCCCATCTCACGAAAACCGGTCCTCAAATATGTAGTAGTAGTGTCAAACCCTAGCCCTCAGCTAAATCTCATCTCCTACTACACAGTTATTGAAGGGGGGAGATTGATTCCTCGGAAGTTCACAGTGCCTTTATTATATCAGTTGGAAGATGCGAGGGCACGCACTCACCATTGGATGAAAATTTCTACAACCAAAGGTGTGCATTACATAGGGTTCATGGAGGAAAAAGTGGCTGAGTTGGGAAAGTATATGTATGATGCTAGGCTCAGAGAATCCATGTTGAAAGAGCAACTTCAAAAGGCCCAAGCAGAGAATGTATCATTACAGGATCAACTTCAACAAAATGGAAAAAAAATGGCCACCATGGCAGATTGATGCATGGAGGCCATCCAACATAGATACCCATCAGATTCCTATGTAGTCTACCTCAAGGAGCAGTGGCTCCTATTTCAAATCCAAACACTAGGCTCTCATGGTTCCTTACCTTTTCAAAACTGCAGACAGTTCATTGACTTTTGCAACTAGTCAAGTATGGCAGACAAGGCAAAAATGGAATAATTCTACATGCACAATCTTGTGTTGACAGACTTGAACATTTGGGCCTAATCCTAGAATGGGAGACATGCAGTTAATGGCATTAGTATCTTGGATGGTTAATGAGGAAACGAGAACACAAGACGTAAGAAGGGTCATGACAAGAGAAAATAGGGAACCTATACACATTAGGGCATAACTATTCAGCCCTAGGGGAGTCATCAACAACCATCTCAAGATAGAAAATGATGTTACACTTGCAAAAAAGTACCTCAACACACAAGCTCAAGCCATGGCTCATTTTGATGATGTTTCTAGGTTGTTGCGAGATGAATGCATAATGGCTAGTCAAAGGAGATGCAATATCCTCCCTCAAAGTCTTAGAAACATGGAGTACCACACACTAGAAATATTGAGAGGTGCCCTAGAAAGAGCACCACTATAAAACAGGGCCATGCAGGCCAAGAAGATTCAGTGGCTTGGTTTGAAACTCACTCCACCCTTTCTATTGGGGCTGAGTGATGGAAAAGACCAAGATGAGTATAATAGAGAATGGTAGGAAGCATAAAAGAATGATGGCTTTTACCCTCTTTAAGGGACTCTCACACTTCTTCCTTGGGAAGTCAGAGGGTCCATTAAAGCTTTGAAAGAAATACAAAAAGAGGACTAAGTTGCTAAGAGGATGAGAAACCATTTGGTAGGGGGGCGATTATGAGCTACATCATTAGGTACATTTTAAGGGGTTAATTGTCATCTTTTAGCCTTATTAAGTCTCTTTTTCTCACATTTAATTATATTATGGTCTTATGTTGCTATTGTATATGGTGATTAGGGCTTGTCATACTTCGAATGCCTAACATGAGTTAAATGTAGGATAATCACGAAGATATTGCACATTTAATGAATATTTTTCAATTAAAGCTCGGAGTAGACAACAAGAAGATATTCGAGATTTTCCACCTCCTTAACTCCGGTGCTGTGCCCAAGGGATCCTCGAGATTCCCCTCCAACACCTCGAAATCAAAGGCAACCAAGAAAACTCAAGATCAAGTGCGCCAAATCTCCACTTTTCTTGCAGTCAAAGGGGACACATCACCTACTTTTTAGGGAGATGTTGGTAGCTACCCTTTAGGTTAAATATGGTAGAGCAAGAGCTCATTAGGATTGGAAATTTGAAGGAAGCTATTAGAATCTTAGCTCTTGTAGTAGGTTTTTGAGACTTTTATGATTATGTAATCAACATAATGTCGCAACCCTGTGCCCGCAATACCTTAACCATCAACATTATGCATATAAACATGTATCTCAAAGATCTCGCCCCAATCAATAACCTCAATGTCCGGAGAATTTCTACCATTTACATGCTGAAGTCAATCAAATATCTTGCTCAAAAATCACTCACCATAGATTCCACACATAAATTAAATGCCATCATATATGGAATTATATCAATTCCAATATCTACTTCTTTTCAGGCAAATTCATACTTTGAATCTTTCAAGCAAACCCAATGACTCAAACATTCTAAGCTTATCAAACAATCCCAAATAATTCACATTCATTATGGCTGGATTCAATTAAAGAATGCGCCCTTACCTTTAAACCCCAATGATTAATTCTCATATGTTTGCCCACTAACCTTAAACACATTACATTTGGGTTAAATCTCAAACAACAAATTGCTTGAAGTTTTCATTTCATCCAACCTGCACATATGGTTTTTCAATACGGATTTTCAAACAATCTCCATAAACAAATGCGCCCATATGTTAAGACTGTGTCTGCCAATCATATATCATTTTCATGCATTATAACTTATGCAACACTATCATATCCTACCCGTTCTGGACCGCGCCTTCAGATTCTGGATCTCAGCAATCGAACCATTCGATTCATGAGATTTATCTTATTTCAAAAGACCATTATTATTTAGTTGTAATAAAACATACTTGTTTATTAAAACGTTGTCAGCACGGCTTTGTTGTGGCATATAAGTTTGCATCTATCACAAATGGTTCTGTTTACAACTCCAGAATTAATGTCTCTGCGTTTTCCTCAGAGGCTGAGGTTCCATGTCACGCACTTTTACAAATCATTACAATTCATTTTGTGTCCAAACCTGGAACAAATTCTGATAGAAAATTTCAATTGGATTGGACCTTCATACTAAGGCGATTTGCTGAACTCAATATCGATTTCAGAACTGGTATCGATTCCTATGAATCGAACCATTTAATTCAACCCGACTCATATCAATCACTAATTACTGAAATCATTTATTTATCCATATAAAGGCTGAAACACATGCAATCGATCTGTTATTAATTCTACGCAATAATCACAAGCTTATAACAATCCAGTCTTCCAAAATAGAGTTTTACACGCAGAGAACAGCAGACTCAACTGTATTTGGAGAAATAACCATTCACGCCCCCTACAGTCAACGACTATGTATGGCAGTTTCATACAGAATCGATACAAATTTAAACATATCCAATCACTTTCTCCCGTATGCGACTTCAACAACTTATTCATATATCGCATCGACCTTATTCAATGAACCTCGGACCCAACACATTAAAAGTAGCTATTCATACAATTTTTATACCCACTCAGCGCCTTCAACATTCGATCAGTGTTGTATTGTGTTATTTTAACAAAATTGCATCGGTTAATCAATCAACTGTGAAGCCCATACACAATTCAATTCATTCGATTGCCTTTAAATCCATAACCACATCCAAATCAAGTGCGTACAATTCAACTTCCAATTTCAAGAAACAACCAATATATATAAATCCAATCAACCAATATATAATCTGAAACAAGAAAAATTACTTACAGCTCTTATTTGGCCAGATATTCGAGATCTATTACCCTTTACAATCGTGAAAGGCTTGCAAGTAGAAATCTTTTTTCTACTCACACCCTCACTCTCTCTTCAACCATTCAAGTGTCCCTCTCCTCTCAAAAACTACTCATATTTATACATAAATAATGCATTTAATTCACTCAAAATATCTCTCCACCTAATCCTCAACTAAATATATATTTTAGGTGTGGACTCAACAAAGTCCCATACATATAATTCCTAATCCCAAATTTTTCTCCTAAACTATTTCTCTCATATCCTTTTATTTAATAAAAGAATATTTACAAAATCCTCACTTTATTTCCTATTTCATTAAAAATAACAAATTAATTAATAAAATATTAAAAATGTCACACCCCCTTTTCTAACATATTTACAAATGAAAAATGGCCTTGATGCTCCTGCATCAGACTCCCAAAGTTGAAAATTTATCATGATCGCCTAATCATGTGTTCGGATCTGTGTATGCCCGGATCCCATATCTTGTGCTGCAACTTTCCACTTGTCGTTGCTTCTTTCTGATGTTCTTCTCCAGGTCTCCACACTTTATGCTGCATCGCTCCACTGGCTGTGCTCTCACAATCTTCTGATGTCTTTTTTCTGCTTCTCCTTTGTTTTACTGCTGCTGGCCTCTTCCGGGATACTTTCATCATCAGTCTTCTGATGCTTTCAATCTCTCGGTCCAATAAATCTCCCGGATGTTGTTTTCTTTCTGTCTGTTGAGCTAAGATGGCTTGCTCAGTTTTTACTCTCTCTATCTGTACTGTCACTTGCTGACTTCTTGCTTCTATGCTTGTTTCTGTTCTAACTACCACCCGATCATCCAGGCCTTCTTGTCTTCTGGAACAGAAAACTTCTTCTCCCTTCATTTGACTGCTCAACTGAGTCAAATATTCTCTAGTACCTGCAACAATACCTGCATTCACAAAACACTTGTTAGAATAAAAATCATAAGGCCTCAATGCCTTACTTCCCACTGCCAGCACTTCAGTATGCTGATCCCAATCATTCTTGAGACTATCAGTTAGTCTCTCCTTGACGTCATCTTCTTTGAGAATACCTTTGTGTTCTGGAACCTCTTTATTTCCATTCATCTCTATATTTATACTTTGAACACTTATCCTCTGTGCTTCTAGTCTCTACTCTAGAACACTTAACTCATGCCATAAACCTGTCATCTCCTTTGAGAAAATTTCTATGCACTCTTCACTACCTTCACAAGCCAAGCTTTCTGTTGTCACCATCTCTTCATCCGTCATCAGAACATAATTCTGATCCTCAACTTCTGCAATAAACTCAGTTATTTGTCCATCACTTAATAAAAACAATTTTTCATTATTAGCATTTATAACAAATTGATCATCATCATGTATCATCCCGTCATTCATACACAACTTGTCAGTTTGAAAACTACAAGTTTCAATAGTTTCAACTGTTGGTTCATATACCAACTCTTCCAGCTGATCCTCTTCTTCATTCACATGAACTTCTTCCTGTACTGTAATAGCAAAAGCATCACTGCTTTCTTCTTCTGAGTACTTATCTCCTGAAAGACTCCTTTTCACACTTGCGACAACTTCACAAGACTATGCATCCTCCTCAATAAAACCTGTAATCACATCACAATTGTTAGCTACCAAAATACAAGAGTTCATATTATCCAACTGATCTGGATCTGCCCAATAACTCAAAAAATCATCAATGATATCCTCCTCTGTTTCATCAATGGAAACCTCCTCTTGCAACTCAGCTGCTCTGAGTTGCATACATCTCAACTGTACATCCATCATCTGCTCGAGCTTCCTCTGGCAATACTTCACACAATTTTCCATACCTTCACCAGCTCTTGACCAATCATCAGTTGGTCCTTCTCTCCCTGCACCAACATTCTGATTAGACTCCTTTGTCTTCATTTCCTCCCGAGATCTTGCTATCTCAGCATCGATCTGAACAACCTTCAGATTCATTTCTCTCTCTTGAAAAAACTCTAAAGCTTTCTCATCTCCCTGTACTTTACCTGCAAACATACACAACTCATTAGTTTTAAAACTACAAGACTTTTCAGTCTTGACTACTTCCTCCAATACTTCCTTCTGAACAAATTTGCGTGTGGAATATTCAAATTCCATCTCTGGCTCAAGAACTCTAAGTTCCCTTTTCAATAAGGCAATCACACTTTGCCTTAACTTCATCTGCAATGGTTGCCAAATCACTCTCTTTCCTTTCAGTGGAAAGATCCATCCTCTATTTTGATTTTCCTGCTCTTGCAGCCATTCTTCTAGTACCTGCAATTGTACCTTCATTACTGCAATCTCTCTTTCTCTGACCTCATCAGTCATCTCACCTTCGTGGAATTCCTCTGAACCTCTTCTCTCCGATTCTCCATGATCATCTTCTCCATGAGTTTCTCACTCATCATGAGTCGCACTAAATTTCTTCCCGCAACAACAAGCTCTCCTTCGTCGCTACCTCACTAAGCAATTCCAGCACGCCGTAATTGTTCAACCCGCTTCAAAACCTACAATTAGAATCTTGTCAACACTATGCATATAAACATGCATCTCAGCATTTGCCCAAATCAAAACCTTAATGCCTGGCAAATTTCTACCATTTACATTCGGAAGCTAATCAAATATCTTGTTCAAAATCACTCACCATAGATTCCACACATTAATTAAATGCCATCATATATGGAATTATATCAATTCCAATATCTACTTCTCTTCAGGCAAATTCATACTTTGAATCTTTCAAGCAAACCCAATGACTCAAACATTCTAAGCTTATCAAACCATCCCAATAACTCTCATTCCTATATGTCTGATTCAATTAAAGAGTGCGCCTTACCCCTTAAAACCCCCAATGCTTAATTCTCATATGTTTGCCAACTAACCTTAAACACATTACATTTGGTTTAAATCTCAAACATCAAACTGCTTACGAAGTTTTCATTTCATTTAACATTTATTCCCAACCTGCACATATGGTTTATAATACGGATTTTCAAACAAATCTCCATAAACAAAGGTGCCCATGTGTTAAGACTGAGTCTGGCAATCATATCATTTTCATGCATTATAACTTTACTATCATATCTTACACGTTCGAATTCCTGCAATAATCTCTGGACCACGCCTTCAGATTCTGGATCTCACCAGCAATTGAACCATTCGATTCATGAGAGTTATCTTATTTCAAAAGACCGTTATTATTTCGTCGAAATAAAACATACCTGTTTATCAAAACACTGTCAGCACGGCTTTGCTGTGGTATATAACTTTGCATCTGTCAAAAATGGTTCTATTTAAAAAACCCAGAATTAATGTCTCTGCGTTTTCCTCAGAGGCTGAGGTTCCATGTCAACTACAACACGCACTTTTACAAATAATTACAATTCATTCTGCGTCCAAACTTGGAACAAATTCTGATAGCAAATTATCAATTGGATTGGACCTTCATACTAAGGCGATTGCTGAACCCAATATCGATTTCAAAACTGGTATCGATTCCTATGAATCGAACCATTTAATTCAACCCAACTCATATCAATCACTAATTACTGAAATCGTTTATTTGTCCATATAAAGGCTGAAATGCACGCAATCAATCTGTTATCAATACTACTCAGTAATCACAAGCTTATAACAATCCAGTCCGACAAAACAGAGTTTTACACGCAGAGAACAACGGACTCAAATGTATTTGGAGAAATAACCATTCACGCTCCCTACAGTCAACGATTATGTATGGCAGTTTCATACAGAATCGATATAAATTTAAACATATCGAATCACTTTTCTCCCGTATGTGACTTCAACAACTTATTCATATATCACGTCGACCTTATTCAATGAACCGCAGACCCAACACATTAAAAGTAGCTATTCACACAATTTTTATACCCACTCAGCGCCTTCAACATTCGATCAGTGTTGTATTGTGTTATTTTAACAAAATTGCATCGATTAATCAAATCAACTGTGAAGCCCATACACAATTCAATTCATTCGATTGTCTTTGAATCCATAACCACATCCAAATCAAGTGCGCACAATTCAACTCCCAATTTCAGAATTTAACAAGAAACAACCAATATATATAAATCCAATCAACCAATATATAATCTGAAACAAACAAAATTACTTACAACTCTTATTTGGCCAGATATTCGAGATCTATGGCCCTTTACAATCACCCGAAGGCTTACAAGTAGAAACCTGCTTTCTACTCACACCCTCACTCTCTCTTCAACCATTCAAGTGTCTTTTTCTTCACAAAACCCACTCCTATTTATACACAAATAATGCATTTAATTCACTCAAAATATATCTCCACCTAATCCTCAACTAAACCTATATTTTAGGTGTGGACTCAACAAAGTCCCATACATAGAATTCCTAATCTCTAATTTTGCTCCTAATCTATTTCTCTCATATCCTTTTATTTAATAAAAGAATATTTACAAAATCCTCACTTTTCCAAATTATCTCCTATTTTATTAAAAATAACAAATTAATTAATAAAATAATAAAAATGTCACACCCCCTTTTCTAACATATTTACAAATGAAAAATGGCCTTGATGCTCCTGCTAGCATCAACTATTTTATGCAATAAGATGAGTATTCATATTGTGCTTCACTGATTTAGTTTTAGAGGTCTAGGCTTGTGGTTTAGGTCCCAATCCATTGACCTTAGTATCTCTTATGTATTCATGCTTACTTTTATGTCATTGTAGTAGTTTGCTTTATGAGTTTTTAGGTAGTTTTATTACATTTCAATTCATTGTTTTTAGTTTGCTTCCATTTGTCTTTTACTGTAGTTAAGCTTGCATAAATGTTGGTAGAATAGTTTATAAACTCTAAAAGATGTGTGTCAAGACTCCCTCTCTCTTCTCTCTCATTTGGAAAGAGTAGTTAGGTTGTTGCAGTGTCATGAACATGTCTAGGATACTGAGTTAGATTTATGTTTGAATGTTGAAGTAGGTTTGCTTTCCAAATTCAACTCATCTTTTCCATTTCCTTCACCATGAATTTGTCATTTTTTTTTGAACATGTAGTTTTCTTTTAGGTTCAAGTAGCACAAAAAATGAGGACTTCATCGACACCCTTAGCTTCATTTATCACCCATCATCAACCTTCTTTCCTTCAAATCACTATCAGCCTTGTTTTTAGATTTTTCACCTCCACACCGTGAGTCAACCCTATAGTTTCAATATGAGATTCTCAAGAGCTTCTGAGCTTGGCCAAGGGGTTGGCCACCTTCCACTCACCCAAACACACCTTCATTCCACCTTCCCTATGCTTTTCTCCACCATTTTTGGCCTTAAATTTCCCTCAGACTGTTTCCTATCACAATTCAAGACTTTCCTGTAGCACTACAAGAAACTTGTAGCAGAAATAGTGGGCCTCTCCTTAAGCCCATAAACCACCATCCACCTCATCTAGACCTACCAAAACCACCCAGAAACCTTCATCGTTGCACCCATGAGTTCAAGCCCTTCCTAAACCACCTTCGCACATTCTCCTCCTCACTGCAAAACAATGCATTTACAAGAATAGTTAGGTCATGATTATATGCACGAGTAAAAGCATGATAGTTAAAACATGAAGTAGACAAAGTATGTTTATCCATTTTTCCCAGCAATGTGTGATTAGGTTAGTCTTATTTATGCAATTTCAATTCAGCAATTTGCACTTCACAGAAAGTTGCCTAGTTTGCTTCCATTTATTGCCATAGCAATTTGAAGATTTCTTTCATTGTGGAGTAGTTAGATGTTAGGTGGATAAATCATTCTTGCGGACAAGAAGGATCTCACTAGTATCACAAGGATAGCTAGAAACAAACAAGACAAATGTAAACTAATTTCTCTAGATTATGTATGATTTAGAATTTTCTATGATGAAGAAAGGACCTACCTGCGATCCAATGCTATTTGTATTTTTCTTTCTCGTCTCTCCAGTCTCTAACCAAGACACACCAAACAAAGATATGGAAGAATCAAAGCTTTTACTGTACATACTAATTCAAAAATCACAAATCTATCTTAATGATCAAGGAATTTAAGAAATAAGCCATTCAAGTAAACACATAAACAACTTATTGAGAAAAAATGATCCTTTTGTATTATCCTTAAATAAAAGAAGGAGCCTTACAACCGCGTTCGCCTTGATGTTGTACAGGTCCTTATGGGGTTTGGAACAAGCGTTTTCCTTTGGTCTGACAAGCCCTTCCACTCTTTGAACCAGCCTAAATACGAGTGTGTAATTGTTCTCGCATGGATAACAACTAGCAAAAAGAGTGTGTTTCTTCAACAATTCCATTCTCTATTGTAGCTACCAAGTACAAAGAAAGTACTAACTGTATACAAAATGTATAGAGAAGTTTCACATATATCAGCATCTACCCTTGAGACTAAATCAAAGCTTCAATTTATAGGAGAAGGAAAGTGGTTACAGCTCCAAAATGGAAGGGATAGAGTCCTCTTATCAAGGGATTAAGTTCCAAAGACCAAGGAATAAGCTCCTTTTATGAAGGGATGAATGTTCATGAATGGAGGGAGTGAGGCTTTGACTGGATAATTCCTTCTAGAAGCTTCCAGATGGGAGAATATTTGACTAGATGGGCTTATATAATTTACTTTTACCTTCAATTTACCTTTTATAGGGGTCCACATCTTTAATGAAGAAAACGTGTGGTCGGCTCCACAATGTTTAGAGAAAAAGGGTGCAGTGCTGCAGGTAAGGCTAAGGAAAAGTGAGGTACAAGTGTTTTTATGATTTTACAAGATTTTATCCAAATTCAGGACTTGGTTTAGGAACTTTAGGGTTGTAGACTTCTAAGGGAGAATTATATAGGTATTGATGAACCCATATAAATAGTAAAATATGATGGTGACAAAATAATGTGTAACATATTTCCCTCTAAAGTGCGAAGTTTGAGATAATTCGAAGAGTGAAGTGCTTTATCATTTCGAGGATTGGCTTGTGGACACCGGTTGGAACCTGTAAAAAAATTCAATGCACACACACACACACACACACACACACACACACACACACACATATCATTGCTGAGGTAGGCATTCCCATACTCAAATCAAAAACTAACTAAATCAAAGCTTAACTAAAACGTTGTGATATAGAAATGATTCTAATATTACATCAATAGTAGACACAGTATGGTCGCAACCATTTGTCATGAATAGTCTACTGCATAATTAACAATAAAACTCCTCGCAGCCTGGATGGTGGAAACTAGATCCAGGGTCTTGATTTCTGCTTCACGAACTAGTATGATTCTATCCATGCGATTGATTGTGTTGAAGTTGAACATGGTAGAAACTGCTTGATTACTAGTCAATGATGTGAACTGTTAACAAGTGTGAGAGAAACCACCAATAATGACAATGGCTCTCAAAGTACTCAGTACAATCCATGAAGTGTGAATAAATGATTTGAAGTCGAACACTTCATAGAATCATCCGATCGGAGGTCAATGATGTAACCTATCATCGAAGGAGAGAAATATGCCATTAGGGCATGCAAATTCCAAGGTATTGATAGGATTCTAGATCAACTTTCTAGAGGATGAGCCGTCATCGATAGAAAGTGATCCGTCGTAGGAAAACCCATGACACAAAACCATTAGATCAAGTTTTGAAGAAATATTTTGCAAGGACTGACTCGGGGATGGTCAACGTGAATGGAGACATATGTTTGCAGATGAATGGTTTGTTTGAATTGTCCTCTTGAACACATAACGACATTGCATATGGTTTGGTAACAATTGACCTAAGCTAATACCCAGAAACCAGCTGAATACTTTCAATGTGGTTTGATTAACTGATAGGCAAAGGATTTTCCTAATCCAAGTAGAAGTGTGACAAAAAGTGTCGTGTTCAAGAGTGGTATACTTCTTTTAATCAAAGTGTGACAACTAGATCCATTTTCTCTCTTTTCCCCCCACCATTTCTGGCAAGTACCTATTTATTTTTTGACAAGCTTGAGGAGGATAACATTTTCTTGTTATATAAGCTCACCCTTCGGATGAGTCCAACTTAGTATTAAAATCGAACCCTAAGAAGGAGTGGTCCATTCCTATTTATAATTGACAAGTCATTTACTGTTAAATTTTAATGAGTCCAGTATAGGAGAATCTCAATGTTTTTCAGTTTTAGGGAGGCTGTGAGATTGTTTGTTTCACTCCAATT